>JASPKZ010007576.1:0-112500 GCA_030220185.1 Diploptera punctata
GTGTGTAATTCTACACCATTTAAGTAATTTCTAGTAGTTCGTTTTCTTCTGTTTTATTAAAAATGTTAATAAAACAAACTAATTGATGATTTTATAGGATACAATGCCAATTTAAATGTTAACATGTCCTACACAAACAGACAGACACAGAAACACATTACACAATTATTCAATTACAATTACAACATTAGCATTATATGTGCATATATAAAATATATTAATACAAACAATTTAAAAACTAATAACTAATCTTACTGCTACAGGTTCATCCCACCAGTTCCAGAGAAACTGACGTCACCTGACAACTACAGATAGAACAGCAACAACTGAAGAGTAAAAAAAAAATTAAAAATGCACGTTACCATAATTGTATGATTAATTGTAATAATCTGAAATGTACGCACATTATATTTAAATAAAGAGAAGCCTGGATGCCCTCCTAATATAGAGTCATCCGAAAGCCAAACTTGGCAAGATCCCGCGTGATCGACTATTCCCATTGAGGTTTTAAGTGGTTTCCCTCAATCCAAAGAGCAAATGCTGGAATAGAACACCAAAAGGTCCGCTTCCGACTTCACTCTGCTAATTAACTTCAAATTTGAATTCAACATTTAAACCGGGGCTAATGCATTTTACAGGAACCCGGGGTTCTACCTATTAAGGAGGACCAAAATGGATCGCTCACCGCCAACACTTAAGTGATGGACGCAGAGCTTTCCATCTATCTATCTATGTTTCCTTCTGACCACTCCATAATAACTCAAGTAATAAAACCTACAGGTCGCGTGGAAACAAAGAACCTCTTACGCTCCTGTCTTAACCTGAACAGCGAGCACTCAAAGTGTTCGTGAAAACAACCGACAATGAATGGATCGTAGTGCGCCGCGCGCGCGCAGCTTCAAACCCCGTACGAACCTAAAGAAAAATGTGTGTGCGCGCGCGCGGCGCGTTCGCCGCGCAGCGCACAAGTGTGTACGCAGTTTTACAATTGATTGGTTTATGTGGAGATGCGCGAACTATTATGACACGAGGCTCTTTTGTTTCCAGTCGCAATATAGCACCAGTTAGTTTCACTTTCCATTTTGTACAGTGTTCTGTCCTAAAGCAGATCCTTCACCGCAATCATAATATTTCCATGCTATGCTTTGCAGCTTTATTAGGGAATTATAGGTGTGGAGCTTCCCGTTGCTTCCCACACTGTGGATGATTATGATGCTGATGGCCAGATGGTTTTGGGCCTCAAAAGCTACCTGACATTTGTCTTACAGGTGGGGAAAGTTTGTCCGGACCGGGGATCGAACCCGGGCTCCCTGCGTGACAAAGCAGCACGCTACCTCGAGAGTTTCACTTCAGTAATGTGAAGTAAACTTATTCAAATTGTATATTTTCTGAAATTTAAATTATCACGGGAATTTTATGAAACTCTGAATAAAATGTTTTTAAAATCCCTACCGCCCACTGTGAAAGATGGGACGCCCACTAGTGGACAGTAGAGACGTCTGTTGTAGGTGTTTATTTTCTGCTTTCTTTTGACTGCGTGTTTTTCCACGTTGTACATTTCAGTCTTATACAAATAGATACTTCTTGTCCTAAGGCATTGGATAAGTAATGGTAACACTGTTGTAAATCAGCGATTCTAGTGGTGACCATTGTACTCTTGTAGTATGTTGTTGAGCAGTCTTCGTTGAATAAATATGTAATATTGAAAGTCTCGAAATAGCATCATTTTGTGAATACATTCACTCTTTGTCACATTTAGTAAAGTAATACCGTCCTAAAAAGGTGTGTCTGTAAAATGTTACAAGATGGAATTGGGAACATCCACAAAATTCACCAGACAGGAGCCCTTGTGGTTATAACTTATTCTCAAAGATCAAAGAACCTCTACCAGGCATTTGATTACAATCAAGAGTTGATATCCAGAAAACTCTACATCGATGAGACGAAAGATATATTCATGAATAGTGCTACAACTGGAATGTGCCGTATTCAAGAATTTGACAACGTATTGGTGAGAGACCATAAACGAAGTCAAAAGTAACCTAAATATTTTTTTGTGATGTTGCCGTTAATTATCGAATGCCCTAGTATCAGTCTCTAGCTTCCACTCGGATGTTAATTTCTTACTGAAATACTTTCGTAGGTATAAACATTTAAAACAATTTATAAAATCAAAATTATGTAATCAATTAAACTACTCACTGCCAAAAAGAGTCCCTACTTGATATAGTATATTTAATATTCCTGTAATTAATTTATCTGAAACCTGATATAATAAGAATAGTTAAATGTCATAGACTGAGAGGGTAGGATATGTGGCAAGAATGGGGAATAAAGAAGGACATGGAAATTCCTTGTAGGAAAATCAGAAGGAAAGCTCCCAGTAGGCAGGCCAAGAATGAGATGGAAGAATAAATCTTACCATGATTATTGAGAGAAGTGGATTTATACAGAGGATGATTAGAAAATAATATTAGCTCAGGATAGGAATGTGTGGAAAGCTTATGTCCGTGCGGCCATGAACCTATAGGTTCGATAGTGCTGGTGAGTTAACTAATTAGTTTCAATTAATGTATCTATGAAAAAGATCAATATTATTTTCCTACTTTTATTTCAAAATACTCTATTAAAATCTAATTTCATATCTGACCTGGAATATAAAGCTCGCTGCATACTAATACTACTGCTACCACTTAAACTACTCTAGTAGTACAACTGCTACTACCACTAATATTGCTACCTCAGTTTAGGCATAAATACTAATAACTGCACCCTGGGAAGGTATGCAATGGAGCACTAGAAAGTTGCCAGGTCGGTTCCTATCTAAAACACGAGCTCCGTGAGACGGTGCGCTCCCATATGAACCAGGAGCGCTCCGCTGGACAGGCAACGCTACCTGGTGACTTGGTTTAGTTTCCCTCGTCAAACGCAGTGATGAGCATGACTACGTTCAGCAAGGAGACCTTGCGAGAATCAAGCCTTGCTATTTTTTTGGCACAGAATATTATCTCCCAATTTTGAAACGGCTAAATTAGGTAATTCGATGAAAAAACAAGCCAAAAACATAAAAATAGCATTTAAATCTAATAAACTCAACAACATCGTATCAAACAAAATTGAAGTAACAAATACATACGAAAATAAAGACGTTTATAAACTAAAGTACAACATTGCGATAAGTTTTACATCGGTAGAACAACAAGAAATTTTAACACAAGATATACTGAACATTAAAAAAATAATCATCATCAATTTCAAGCATGGATAAGACCATTGGCCTGTTCTGCTTCAGGATAGAAATTGATCCCTCCATCTCTTCTTAGGTCTTCCTGCGTCTCTTCGCCCTGTGAGTCTATAGTTGAATAGCTGCATAGGTAGTCCACTGATTGGCATTCTAAGAAGGTGTTCATGCCAATTATTTTGATATATTTTAATGGTTTCAGTTATTGCTGGTGTGTTGAGAGCTTTGCGGATATCTTCATTACGCATGTGGTCATAAAGTGTATAACCCGCTAAAGGTCTTAATAACTTCATGTCTGCAGCTACTATTCTATTTAATTTACATGTAGTAACAGTCCAGGTTTTAGAACCATAAAGTAGAGTTGGATTAAAAAAGTTATTTGTTATTATTAATTATTATTATTTGATTATAATTATTGTTATTATTATTGTTATTGTCATTATTGTTAATGTCATTGTTAGTGTTATTATTACTGTTTATTATTATTATTATCATTATTGAATCTCCAAATATTTTGAAACCGTATTTCGCCACAAAGGCTAGGAGTGTAGATTATTATAACAATATTACAGTATACATTATAAAACTGAAATATTACCTTATGATTTTGAATGAGTGTTTTGAATTATATTAATCGTCTATAAGTGTCTTAGAAAATACTACATATTGTTACGAATGGTGTTATTAATTTCATAAAATATTTATAATAATTTAGGTTCTTAAAAATCACTTCAATCATTGAGGCAGAAGCCCCATCATCATTTAAAAGTAAGTTTAACCAGAATCGTTGTCTTTCGAATGTAGGACAATCATAAATGCATGTTTTACAGATTGTACTGATTCTTGACATTTACAATTATGATCACTGTCTGGGTTGATATTAAACCTCCTACAATAATTTTCAAATTTTTCATGATCAGTCATAAATTGTGCTAAAATGAAATTTCGAATTAAATGTTTAATATTTAGCCTGTAGGAAAGAAAAGCTATTTAGTCAAAGCACCATTTGCACTCATTATCAAATGTTCATTCCAATGAGTGATGGTATAGTCCAACAGTTTCTTTTTAACGTAGGTTATTGGACACTTTGAAAATGAATAATGAAGCTCAGAAGATGCTGCGGATTAGCTAGTTGATCAACATGTTCATTTCCCACATTCCCTGGCGTCCTCGTATCCAAGACAGGCACAGGTGTTTTGTGTAATTTTTATGTTATTTTTTATGTTAACATAATCAAATATTAATAACGAAGAAAAATCACGTTTTGCCAAACATATACTACAAACGGGTCATCAGTTAGACAAAATCGATAATACTATGTCAAAATTACACAGAAAAAATAACAAACAACAACAATATTAGAATCCTCGAAGACATAGAAATTTAAAAGAAGGTGAGAATAAAGACCTGCTCAACAAGAACACTCCCGCAGACCAGAACCCGTTGTACAAACTTATACAGCTATATTAGTACAGTAGCCTCACTGTAATGGTTGTCCAGCGGATCGCTTTGTTTCCCAGCAGCTGTTATATATAATTAAATACAAATATGCCGATTACCACTACTATAATAATCCCGTACGTTAATCATTGTCAAGCATTGTCGTGTCACCCGCTTTTATATAAACGGACAACCATCATAGTGAGGCGATAATACCAGTTGAAATGCAGAAAATGAAACATTGTTTTGAAATATGTAACTACTTGACGAAGTTTTCAAATATAACTTTATTTTAGAAGAAGACAATTGGTTTATCAGGTACTAATTTTATATTTTTAATATTAAATTAGTAAATGGGAGTAATGGACAAATACATATTATTGCATTTAGACCATCTTTTAAAATCGGTATGATATTAGAACCCACAATCCGATTTGAGACTCATAGTAGCCAATCTGAGGAAGTTGACTCTGAAAAGAATGCCTTATATGAGGCACCTGTTGACTATTACAAAGATAAATGCCAATTAGATAGTATATCTGTCACAGGATTGATGATCGAGGCAAGAGGTATTGTACCAGGATTCTTAGTTAAATTTTGGAATTTCTTAGATTTCGACAGAGTGTATCTTTCTAAAATTGCTATCGTTGCCATTAGAGGATCAATTTCAATTTTAATAAACCATGTTTACAAAATTTCTACTTCATAGAATATACTTCAATAACAATTTAAATTTTTTAATGTATTTTATCAATTTCGAAAATTAATTGTCTGTATCACTTTGTCCTTGTTGCAATCCTCTAATGAGGAAAGTTTTATATAAAAAATAATAAAATAAAAAAATGTCATGTGTCAATTAAGAATGCCCGAGAAGTAGCACCCTGAAAAGATGTGATTTATTTTTCTACAGTAGAAACAATAAATATATCCACTATTTTTTTTCCTGTACCAAGAAAATTTAAATCATGTTTGTTAAAATGGTGCAGAAACACATGAACATTTTAAACGTATTCTTATCTTTTGTTTTGTTTGTACGTAGAGGCGTGCTGGTTCTTAATTTTTTTTTTTCCCCGGTAAACATTAAATATTGCAGATAAAAATCTTTTGAGGTAGGTATTATTTAATGCTGTAAACCAGTTAATACTATTGATTAATACATGATTTACTCCTGTTTGTGCGTTGTTTTATATTTCGATTCCTCTTGTTATAAGCGTTCGTGACAATAGTAGTCTTTCGTACAGGTCCCGCCGGAGACGTAGGAAGAAGAATGCATGCTCCAGAGTTAGTACCGCGCTGCGCACAAAACTTGGAGCTCTGAACTATGACATGCCTGCTTTAAGATCTCAATAGGAGGGAATAAAAGGGGAATCTTCTCGTTGGAAATTGTGCTGCCTTTGCAGGTTTGAGCAGAATATGTGCAAATTCATCTCAAGAAGTAGGACAGACATAAATAATGAGAATATAACTTTATTTTCATCAAATTACATTTTTACAAATGCAATGTAGCTGTATTATTTTCCACAAGGCTCAGGAGTTGTATCTGCTTGTTCTTCTGCTTGAACTCCTGTTAATTTAAACATTTTAAATTACATTTTTAGTTGTTAACTATTTCTACAGTTAACATAAAACTATATACCGGTAATAATTTAATGTGGAATAAACAATACTTTACATTGAAGTAACAATTTTTTAACCTAATGTATTTAATTAGTTTCTTCAGTTTGGTATTAATCTGTTAGCTATTATTTTGGTTATATCCTTCTCCACTGTATCAATTCTTTGTGTATTTAGAGTGAGTTTTATATTTTCGAAATGTTCTCATAAATCTATTTTGCTGTATATTATCGAAATATTTAAATATTATCTTCAATGTGGTATTAATATATTTATAATATTTTGATTTATCATTCTCTTTTGCATTACTTATTTATCCGTCAGAGTGAGTTTTATATTTTGAAACTTCCTTCTAAATTTGTTTTGTTTTATATATTATTTCCTTATGTCTGTATTTAATTTCTTCAATCTAGTAATAAAGTGTTCTAAATTGTTCTATTTTATTTTACCTTGTGGCCATTTCTTAACATTTTATATGCCAACAATTATTTTATGTCCTAAATTTATATATTTTGTTTCCTCCCCTTTTAAACTAAAACTTTATGACTTTATTTCTGTAACTGAACTGCACACGAGAATGAACACTTGCTCAATTCGGGTCAATACTTTGTACAAAACTTATCTGTGAATACAATCTAATTCTTAACCGTTTGTATGCTTGGTATAAAGTTATAAGTCCAGGGATATGTAGGATTAATTTGTTTTCTTCATTCACACGAAATTTGGTAGAACTGTTAAAGTCTGTTTTAAAAATAGGTTTCATTGTTTTCAAGTTGGCCTACATATTTTATCATATATTAAAATTTATTTGTGACGATGTAGAAGAAGATCTTGAATCTGTTTCTAAAACAAATTAAATAATAGATTCTTACTTCTATATGCAACCCTTCATATAGAGTTCATAACAATTATCAGTTATAAGAACGTCGATCACTTAACATAATCTAGATATAGGTACTGATGTAGTAGATTCCGAGCGGTAATATTAGTTTTTGGTACCATTTAATTCTTATTTGTTAATTTAAAGACGTTTCCATGCAATCTGAATCCGATTTGTTAAAATAAATACCAATAGAATAGTCGTTCTTATTAAATATTCAATAATGAATAAGGTTCTGTATACTAATTGTAACTCCTCACATTACTTTTGTAATCAAGTTGAATTAAGAGTGCAAAATCTGAATAACTAGGCACAAAAATAGGAAACGTTTATCCACACTAATAAATCGCAGGAGAAAAATTTAAATTAGAAAGCAGAAATACTGACTAGGAGACTGTATCAAAATTCGGAAAAAGATATAGCATCTATTTATATTAATAATGACTTTAGTTTAACCCACTCTAGATATCTCATTCTGGAATTTCCAAAGATATAATACGAAGATAATTTATATTTAGACATGCATTTAAAAATATGATACATGTACGAGTATAATGCTAGTTACCTGAAAATGCTAAGACGGCTGTGGAAACCACAACCAAAATAATGACCGATAGCTTCATTGTTATACTTTGCACGATTCTTGATGAATTAAGGAATATATATATATATATATATATATATATATATATATATATACAAAGAAAAAAGTAAAATTTATTGCACACTGCCTTGGACGTAGTGACACCACCTGATAAAGTAATAATTTGATATTTTAAAATAGTGTTATTAAAATAATCTTTACTTTTTCGTCCTTGGTTAAATTAACATGAAATTGTAACTAATCGGTGATAAAATGTATTTAATTCACAATTAAAACTGTATAAATTCCATAACAATAAGTTGTAATAATTATGTAAACGTATGAGTCAACGTTAAAAAATAATTTAATGTTTATGATCACTTACCAATATGAAAAACAAATCATTCCCACAGAGGAGTAAAGTATTAATGAGAAATTATTGAACAATTTTAATTTTATTTCAAATTTCCGCAAATCATTGAATTCGGAGAAAGAATAACTTACCTGTTTCAGTCTTAAAAAATCGCCATTATATGGTAGTTATATAAATGGCGATTACTCATGAGAAAATTATTCGATAGTAATTATATGAAGGGTCCAGAAGAAAAATGATGAATGTCACAATAAACTCAAACTGAGATAAAAGAATTTTAAGTTTGGAAACGCTGTAACATTTATCGTCATCATCATCATCATCATCATCAACATCATCATCACCATCATCATCAACAATCACGGATTAAGCCCATGTGGCTTTTTCCGGTCTCATAGATTCTCATTCAAAAAGTTGGATTCATCTCTTTTTTCGGTCTACCAACATTCATGTCTCCTTTTAGTTTGTTATTAAGTATAATTTTTGTATACGTTCATCTTTCATTCTTTGAACATGTTCTTTACATTTTTTTTCTAGATTCTTGTATTTTATCTGAAAGTTTATAAATATTTAGTTCACTTCTTCTTTTATCTAGAAGTTTGCAGCCAGCTACACTTCTCAGAAATCTAATTTCAGCTGCTTCTATGATCTTCTCGTCTCTTTTAATTAAAACCCAAAACTCGATACAATACAAAAGTAAAGGGACTGCCACTGCTTTATAACATTTTAGTTTTGTTTCCTTTCTTGTATTTTTAAATATTCTCTAAATAGTGCCACATATATAATTCAAATTATTAAGTTTGTTAAAGAGATCTTCATTTTTAAAATAGGGGATTTCACAACCAGGTATTTTAAATGGTTCAACTTGTTCAACAGGTTTCCCCTCCAGAATTATTTTAGCTCTTACGGTATCTGACCCTTTAAAATCTAAGATTTTCGTTTTATGTTTTGACATTTTGAAATTATAATTCTGTACAATGCTATTTAATTGAAAGAGACCATCTTCTGAGCTAAGATATTAGAACTTGGTCGTCTATTAAAAGTAATGTCTCAAAGATCTTATTTCTTATTTTGAAATGTGAGTCCAAATTTATCTGCAAATTATATTGATATCGTCAATATAAATATTAAAAAGGGAGGATAAAAGCGGACATCCCTGTCTTACACCTCTATTTTTGTTGCTGTTATATATTTTTAAACTTTTTACTCCAGTTTCTATTCTTATTTATTTTCTACATGTAGACTATTTATTGCATTTATTAAGTGCTGAGGTACGCTTTCCTTTTTCATTATATTCCACAATTTATTTCTGTTAACTTTGTCAAATGCCTTTTCAAGATCTATAAATACATACAATTTGGTAGATTATATTCTCTATGTTTCTTAATTATTTGATTGATAGTGAAAATGCAATCTGAACAGGATATATCTTTTCTGAATCCATTTTGTGCTTCTAAAATAATACTTTCCATAATTGCATTCAAACGGTTTTTCAATATAGATGCATAGATTTTATAACAGGTACCCAAGACATTTACACCTCTATAATATTCACAGTTATGACGATCTCCTTTTTTATAAATGGGATATATTTTGGCCGTATTCCATTCTTGTGGAATATGACCATTCTTCCATCATATATTCAAGAAATCTAAGAGACGTTATTTTAGTTGAATAGAGCCATATTTCATTAGTTCATTAATAATACGATCAATGCCAGATTTGTTTTTTTGTTTTTACAATGATTGATAATAGTTATTAATTCTTCAAAAGCAATTGGATCTCATCTTCTTCTTCCTTTCCAGGATTAGGTCAATACGACCTGTTTCGGTCTCAAGTCCATCGTTTCCTTTGGCCGTCCCAAAGATCTTTTTCCATGTGGTTTGTAGGCGTTGATATTTTTGGGTAATCTTGTATTGTCCATTCTGTCTAAATGTTCTTTCCATTGGTATTCGTGCTCGTCTAGTTTATCGAGTATGGAAAATATCTCCAGTTCATTTCTTATTGATTCATTGTGTAAATCTATCCATGCGTGTACATCCCTTTACGGATCTTAAAAAATTCATTTCAGTGGCTTGAATGTGTGAGATATGTTTTTGTAAGTACCCAAGATCCAGATCTATATAAAAGAACAGGAACAGCCATATTTTATAAAACCTGAGCTGAGATTTTACTGAATATGGAGGATGAATTTCTGGCGAGTTTCTGGCGCCATAAAACCAGATGCTCGGGGCAGACAGAGCTCTGTAGCCTTGTAAGGCAGTCTGTCTAGGAGAAAGACAACTCCGAAATTAAACTCTGGTCCTCCAGGTTGGAGGTTTTGCGGTTGGGCTGGTAACCCACCTAAGTAAAAAAAACTATCACTCAGAAATCTTAAGTGCGAATACGAAACCCGGACAGATTCAATGGATACAACTTACGCAATGAAAAGGCTTAGACGATTTGGAATAACGGATATGACCAATTGGATCTCTATTAACATTTATAATATTTTGAAACAATATATTATGGAAGGCATTATATTGTGTTATAAACGATAACTCATCCAACAATGTAAACCTCAAGTGCACTTATTTTATGTTATTGTCTCTTAGTACACAACTTTCAAGGAAAGAAAGATGAATGTCCATTTTTTGGCCAGGAAGGGGAAAAATATGATTGTCCATATTTCCACAAATAATACAGAAAATTATTATTTATGTCTGAACAAAGACCATTAACAAACGCTTTACAAATTACAAACTATATAAACAATACATGGTACTAAAATAGGTTGTTGCTATTACTGTGATAGATTCACTTTTTTTAAATTTTTGTATGTCTTTACAGTTTTGATAATTCTAGTAATGGTCCATTATAATAGGAAAAGTATAATATTTGATACCTCTTAATGTAACAATATACCAGTTTATGTAAAAATATAAAGTACTATATCTCTTCTTTCATGAAACTCTCTATGTGCAAAAATTATAGAGGAGGAAACCAATTAACGTTTCCTTTTTTTACAGAAAATGCAAAAAAAAACTATTGTTTTCACAATTTTCAAAGCACTACTATTAAAGTTAAAGTAAAAATGAGTCACTTTACAAGTTATAGTAATCAATGAACACAATGAAATACCTTAATTGACCGGTATTTTACATTGAAACTAAACTAAATATATCAGCACGTTGGTAGAAGATACATGTAAATAGTATATCGATTCAGAAAAACGAATATCTTTAAATTATACCTTCTGCGAGAAGAGAAAGTATCAAAATGCTATATCAAAGCAACCTTAATGAATATTTAGTGAAAAACGAAACGTGCACAGATACAGAGGAAGAGTGGTTAAATATCAAATACATTGTTAAAAAAGCAGCAACAGAAGCAACAGATATTAGGAATTAACATTACAGGCAGAGTGGAATAAAGATCTGGACAGAGGAATGAAGGAAGTAGTGGAAATAAAAATAAAGCATACACAAATATGTTATAAAACCCTAGTGAAGAAAACATAATGGACTATAAGAAAATATGCGCTTTTGCAAAGGCAAAGATTCGACAAGCATATAGAGATAGCTGGGACATATATATTTCCCAGTTGGAAGATGATGCAAATGAACGACAAGAGTATACATATAAAATCTTAAAACATCATAACAAGAGTGAGAAAGATACTGCCCAGTTGATTATGATAAATGAAAGAACCTGGCTTAGATATTACAAAGAATTGTGGTACGATGAAACTATCCACGAAGATAATACACATACATACTTTGTAGAAGGAATAGACCTACTGACACTGGAGGAATTAAAAATATCACTGAGATTGAGTAAAAATAGGAAAGCCACTGGAATTGACGAAATTAACATGGAATTGTTTAAATATGGTGGACTGTTAATAGAACTTCGACTGCTTAATTTTACAATATGCTAACAAAATTTCAGATGAATGGAAGACTACAATTGTCAAAACACTTTTTAAAAAGGGTGACAGAAGAGATTGTTCTAAATGTAGAGGTATAATCATATTGACAGCTGGGTACAAACTGTATACCAGAATAATTTCCGAGAGAATAAAACCTATTACAGACGTCATGGTAGCTGAGAATCAGAATGGAGTTAGGAAAGGTAGGTCATGTACAGAGAGTGTTTTCACTCTAAAGCAGATAATAGAGAAGAGAAGAGAGATGAACTTAGAATAACACATCACCTTCATAGATTATGAAAAGGCCTTTGATAGCGTCAATAGACCAAAATTATGGAAAATTATTTCCAAATAATGTAATCCCACAACTTATAATACATGTTATTAAAGGCTTATATGATAATACTCACATCTGCATTTATACCAGACTTAAAAGCGGGAACAATTATGAGACAACGAACCAAGGTGTTCGGCAAAGCTGTAGTTTATCAACCACATTATTTAACATTTAATTAGACGATATGCTGAGTGAGTGGAACCAACAAGTACAAATCAAACAATTATCCAGAGGAATAAATGTTAACAGAAACAAATACATCAATACACTGCTGTTCGCGGATGACCAACTACTCATTGCAGTATCTGAATACGAATTACAATATAGCATACATACACTAAGCAAAGTGGCAGAAGCACATAATTGCAAGATTTCAACATCTAATACTGAGATAATGGCTTTCAGAGGAATGGATCCTGTAAGATCAAAAATGTAGTAGATGTTTTATTTAATCAAGTATCACACTTTAATTATATGTGAAACAATATATCTTATGATTACGACAAAGATCTTTAAGCAAAACTTTCCAGAAACCTACTTATGTGTGGCCACAATTAGGTGAACACTTCGAAATAAAACAAGAAAGGAAACAGTTGAAATTCAGTTGAATTTTAAAAGATTATAGCAGCCCCTACTCTATTATACGGAAGTGAGAACTGGGTCCTGAGACAGAAAGACATTAAGAATATCAAATCAACATAAATTAAATTTTTACGAGCAGTTAAGGGATGTACAAGACGAGATCATATAAGGAAAGAAACTATAAGAGAAGAGTTAGGAGTAATGACAAATAGACATCAAATCTGTAATTACAAGAAACGATGGTCTGAACATCTCAACGAATGGATAACAATATACTTCTGAAGCAGACTTGGATGTAGAAACCACGAGGGAGAAGAGATCCTGGCAGACCAAGAAAGCGATGGATTATTGAACCGGAATAGGCCATGGAGCCTATACCGTGAAGACGATGATGATGATTTTACATAGAAGGTTGTCATAAAATTTATGTGCAGATTTTTCACAGAAGTTTTCTAAATACTATAGGTTCTTGATTTTTCATAAGAAGTGGGTAGTGGTTCATCATAGCTTCTTGGTGGATGCAGGAATTCTGCTTCCTGTACATCTGGTCGAATATTTTTATTGTGCTTTGGAAGTGTTGTAACAATTGAAGACCATGCGCCATTGTACGTACTTCGATGTAAGGCTAGTTGGGGCTGAGTGTGATCAATCCTAAGCTCACGTATGGTCTTGTAAGGAAATGGACATTTTGGTTTAAAGAAGTCATCGAAATGTTTTCCCCAGCTTCTGAACAAACTTTGGTCACATTCTTCCACAATAAAAGAGTTTGGTTTCTGTCTTGCAGCTCTGATATAGTCTTTCTAATGTGTAGGAACTTCAGCTCTATTCTTTGATTAATAAGAGCTATGTTCTGATCGCATCCCATGTAGGAATGACCTCTGATCAGATATACTACAGTAATGGTTATCTAACTCTTTGGAACATGGACAAAATAGTATAAAAACCTTATAGCTGTATAGGTCTTATTCTGTCCACAACAAGAATCACAAAAGAATGTCAAATGTTCAACTTCATCCCCAAGAAAATGAAAAATAAAATGATATAAAATTGACACAACACCATCTGCACCCTTCTTCCCTACAGACTCATCGTAAGTGTAAAATACTGACTTACTATTCGAAAGAACATGAATATTAAACGAGTAAAATGATAACTGACGTTTATACTAACATTGGACAATTTTAAATTCTTTTAAAAGTCAAAACAGACAGCTTCACGTGAAGTGATCTTCTGAGTTGACAGCCGAGCTTGGAATTTTCTTGAGAAGAAATATTCTTCTCTTAGTAAGTGGAGTTCTTGGTCTGTGATGAGGCCTTTCAACTCCAAATTTACTTTAAGTATCTCTTCAGGAATTGATGAATTTGACAGTAGTTTCAAAAACTCTCTTTTTAACCTTGAACTCATCACACTTACTGCATATATCGGTGGGCGGTTAACCGAAGGAGATGTTGTATTTTGTGTTGAAGATGTGACGGTGAATTTCAAAAGTTACAGGACTTACAGGGTTCATTTCCAAATGCATGGTACGAAACTTGTTTATATTCAATTCTTCTGGTAAATAAGTACATTGGCTGTCATGAAGACTATAATGAAATATTCTGCCTTTAAGTGATAGGAGATGAGAATGAATGGCAATCTCAGTTTCCTACTTTAATTTATTTGGCATAACATTGTGTACCACACTCATCTTTACCAACAGAACCTGTTAGAACTACTCTGCTCTGAATATGTCTTGTTGTTACATCATGAAATGTCATGAAGGCCTTATAACAAACAGGCACCTCAATCAAATCACTGTCTAACAACGCGCACTTTATATCTGTAAGAATGTGAGTGTAAATTTGCATCATCCTGGTTCTTTCTAGGTCTTCGAAACAAACTTAACTTTTATGAGTCCTTCTTGATAGCTGTTCTGGACATCATAATTATCCATGACATTAAATTTCAAAATTAAGTTATTTATATCTCTTGTTGTGTTCACTTCAAAACTTTTTTCAAATGAGAACAGTGGCAATCTGGTCTGGTCTCATGAGAAATACAAAATATTTTTTTCTTAACGTCACTCCTCCTTCCGGCAGCCTTGTATTATCTCCCACTTCTCTTTCACTAACTGTTAATATACTCACTAACTAACTAACTCACTGACACTATCTAACCCGTAGGTTCATGGCTGCACGGACATAATCTCTCCATACATCCCTATCCTGAGCTAATGTTTTCCAATCATTCACTGTATAATCTAATTCCCTTAAATCATAAATAATGTTATTCTCCCAACTCATTCTTGGTCTATCAACTGGGCGTTTTCCCTCTGGTTTCCCTACAAGACGCTTCAATATAGTACGTCTTTCATTCCTCATTCGTGCCACATGACCTGCCCATCGCAGTCTGCGAGGCTTAACTGTTCTTATTATATCTGGCTTCCTATAAAGACCATGTAATTCACAGTTAAGTAGTCTTCTCCTTTCACCTGTCTGTTCATCTCTCTTTGGTCCAAAATTTTTCCTACGAACTTTGTTCTCAAATACTCGTAATCTCCTTTCCTCCCTTAAAGTAAGAGTCCATATTTCGCATCCTTATAATATAACTGATAGAATAATAGTTTTGTAGGCTATATTTTCAGTTTAACAATTTTTTGAAAGGAGTTGTGACATCTAAAGTCTCTATAGTGCATAATAGCACTCATTTCCAGAATTGAGCCTATGTTTTATTTACTTGAGCATCTCATTCCTATTTGTGATTATTGTTCCTAGGTATTTGAATTCAGCCATTTCCTCAAAACTTCCCTCATCTCTTATTAGCCATCCATTTACATTATATAATATATTTCTGTGTGTGACCATCACTAATGGCTAAGACAATCTTAATTCCTTCAAAGCTGCACATAAACTAGAAATAATACAACTGTGAAAAGAAAATATTTATGCGAAAATAGTGTTTATAAAGCAATATTTCCTATTTGCTCCATATTTCGCTTTCAGCCAACATTGTGACAATGGATTTTTATACATACATTTAATGGACTATCTTTTTTTTTTTGCCTTGAAAAACGTGGACCTCCATAATTTTTTCTCTATACACGTTATTTTCAAAGCCTTATAAAATGTTTCCCATAGCTTTTTAATCCGTTTTTGCCTCTTAAACTTTATTGGGTAACAGCACAATGATTAAGAATATTAAATCTCAATTTTTGTGATTTTGTGACATTCATAGTTTTTCCCCTGGACCCTTCATATGTTTTATAACTAACTCGCTGGTACTATCGAACCCAGAGGTGCATGGTCGCCCGGACATGGGCTTTCATACATCTCTATCCAAAATAATGTTTTACAATCATATCCTATAGGCCTACCTCCCTCTAACCATGGTTAAAGTTTTTCTCCCACCTCACTCTCAGCCTACCTGCTGGACGCTTTCCCTCTTGTTTTCCTACAAGAATGTTCATGCATTATTTTATATTTTACTATAATTGTTTTATTAAATTTTTCACTTGATGTACGATGATAATAGTTATCTCTAAAACATTGTTAGCCCGATAAATATTTATCTTGCTGATTTTGTTACTGCACATAATTTAATTTTAAATTGTATGGTGATATAATAATAATAATAATAATAATAATAATAATAATAATAATAATAATAATAATAATAATTATTATTATTATTATTATTAGCTAATACCCGGCCTGGACTGCTACACCTAAATTAATGATAATGTGTTTTGCTTTTGGTTGAAAAAGTAAAAGGAAAGGTAAATATAAACTTATATCGTTATAATTTTTAGATACCTCGTGCTGATTACCCGGCGTTGCCCGAGAATCTACGCATCCCAAAGTACGTGGCATAAATGAGCTGAAAGACAAAATTCGTTATTTTGAGTTATTCATAAAATAATACCCTCCGTGCGCTGCTGTGCTTGCCCGGGAATCTATCAATCCCGATCTTCCTGGCATCAATGAAAGACAAAAATGCTTATTGTCAGTTTCCTTAAAAGATAAACATATGCTTTTCTGTAAAGATTTTGAGATATTCAATTCTGTGTACAATAATTTTGTGTATTTTTATGATTTAGGCAGTGTAAGCCATTTAAGCTTACAAAAAGCGACTTTTTTGACGTTTTTGTTTAACTACAGAAGGTGATTTTTAAGCGTGAAGGGCTTGAGCATTAAAACTCTCATATAACCTATAACCTTCCCGGTAAAATCCTGAACATTATGCAAAACATCCCCATGACAATCGGATGAATGATATGGCAACACATGCTAGCCCGTGAATCTACTTATCCCGATCTCTTTGGCATCAATGAAAGACAAAAATTGCTATTGTGTGTAATCTGTAAAAGATAAACATATGCTGTCACGGACTTTTTTATAGAGTTTTTTTGAGATATTCAATTCTGTGTACATTAATTTTGTGTATTTGTTATGGTTTAGGCAGCGTAAGCCATTAAAGGTAAAAATGAACTTTTTCAAGTTTTTCACTACAAAGGGGGATTTTTAAGGGCGAATGGTTTGAATATGACAACTCTCGTATAGCCTATGTTCATCCCGGGAATCTTGTGAACATTTTGCAAAAAAAAAAGCATCAAAATCGGATGAACGGTATGGCCGCGCATAAAGTACGAACAAACAAACAAACAAACCAACAAACAAACATTAATTTATATATATTAGATAAACAAGAATTATATTTTTATCGTCAAACCAAATAGGCCTATAATCAAAATTTTGATTTGATTGGATAAGATTGTGTAGTACCTCAATGGTTAGTAATTTAATATATAATGCAGAATTTGTAAGAATTTGAATTAGAATATATCTAAATTGCATTCTCTTAATTGATTGCAATAAGGGCAGGCTTTTACGGTCGGTGTCTTGACTCTCAAGTTGGTTTTCCTGGCTGATTGGCCGTGGTCTAGTTTTATTTAAACTCGACGTTTCATATACTGCTGTGGTAGATATCGTCAGAAGATTCTATCTGCTCTCTATGAAGTCCTCAACTGTGTGCAGCCGACACTTGAACAGTTGACAGAGAACACGCAGAATCTCCTGAAGACTCTCTTAAGTGACCCTAGACACTTAGGACCCGACTGCAGTCTCCCTTCTGCAGGCCTAGTCGGAAGATTAGGCTGATATCGGGAAGTCAGCTGGCTCCGGACAATAGTCCAGCCAGGGTTGGTAATGAGGAGGGTTGCCGCTGATGCCTTGGGAGTAGAAGAAGCGACGAGTTAAAATAAAACTGGACTACGGCCAATCAGCCCAGAAGACCAACTTAGTGAAATAAGTATAACTGTAGGCTTTCACGGCCGGCGTTTTGATCCCTATTAGGTTCGTCTTCCGGGCATATAGGCCGTGGTCCAGTCGTTCTTCTACTCGACGTTTCGTCTACTGCTGCGGTAGACATCTTCAGGAGATACTGCGTGCTCTCTGTGAACTCCTCAACAGTCGGCTGCAGACTGGCTGGTCGTTATCTATCTATAATTCCAAGATGGGCAGCGCAGAGTGCGGCTCCCTCGATGCGGCTACTTTGCTGCCTGTCAACCGAAGTTGACTGGGGACGAAGACTTAGTCCATTAACCCCAAAAAATTTTGATTGTAAATAAAGCTTGTAATTACTTAAATGTGGATGTTCACTGTTTTGCATTCCTCACATGGATGAAGATACGTGTAGCTGTGTCGTGCTCCGTTTTGATTGGTTGTTTTACCGAAGTCGGTATATATGTTTAAAATTTATTAAAATCCAATAGAATGGGATTTTTATTATTAATAATAGTTAGTACTATAGTGTACTAATGTATAATGTTATTTTGGAAATGTTAATATTGTAATAATTAATGTTTGAAAGTGTGTGGTGTCTGACCAATCACAGTCGAGCACATGGCATTCCCTGGTGGTCACCCATACAGGTACTCTACCTTGCTCAGATCACCGTGACTAACCGGCTGTATGTTGGCGGGCGATGTGCCTGCTGTATGTGGTCTCGCATTTGCGGTGATGTTAATTGGACTTAGAAAAAAATTTTTTCGTTGTAATTTTGAACATAGAATTTTTATCGAGGTCTACTTGAGCGCTATAGTGCACTTTACCATGACCTCTGAAGTGATATTGCAGCCGTTAGGTGATTGTTCCTACATTCTTATGGAATGTAGGACTTGTATATTTTTCCTGATTTGTTGATTTATGGACTTGCAGTTTTTTTTCTAAATTTTTATACGTAGTCGATCCTTTGAAGCTCGCATCCGAAGAGGTACGAAGGCAGCAGTCGTCTGGGTGAGAAGGCATTGGCTAACAGTCCCAAATTGAAATGAAATCTCTCCCAACATCCACTTTCCCGGTCAGTAAGGAAATAATGAATTTACTGATGGAGCAAAGGGGACTACTCCGGTATTTACCTTAACGCCAGGCTGGTCGTTGGAAACTCCCTCCCTATTTATAGGCACACCCCTGGTGGGGAGGCGGTTTTCTGCGCGGTCCGTGTTGCGTGCTGTTTTGTCCAGGCTATCGCTAGCAGAAGTCATAGGCTTCGTTGTCGTATTGTGCAGTGCCGGGATCCAGACAGATACCTACATAAGCGGTCCAACCATCATCCCAGACAAAAACGCGGAATAATTAAAACCCTGGTGGAACGAGCCAAAAAGATTTCGGAACCACAGTATCTACAAGAAGAAATTAATCATCTCCAAGCAGCGTTTCAATCCAATGGATACAGCAAAACAGATTTTCGCCGAGCCATAAATCCCAATAAATACATATCCGAAAACGGCAACAAGGAGGAGGCAAAGGGTAAGGTGTACCTACCATATATCAAGACAATAACGGAGAGAGAATTGGTCGAATATTAAATAAATATAACATATCTACAACCTACAAGCCAACACAAAAAATCAGCAATATACTGCGCCCAGCCAAAGATACAAGAGATCCGTTAAGTACTGACGGGATATATCGCATCCCTTGCAGTTGTGGACAGGTTTATATCGGCACAACAAAAAGAATGGTTACCACAAGATTGCAAGAACACAAGAGGCATTGCAGACTAAAACAAAAGGAAAAATCAGCCGTAGCGGAACACTGGATGAACAACCAAGAACATATAATAAGATTCGAAGAAACACAGGTAATGTCCCAAACATCGCATTATTACAGCAGACTGTACAGAGAAGCCATTGAAATATATAAACACAAAAATTCCTTTAACAAAAAAGAAGAAACCATGAAGATAAACAAAATCTGGATCCCGGCACTGCACAATACGACAACGAAGCCTATGACTTCTGCTAGCGATAGCCTGGACAAAACAACACGCAACACGGACCGCGCAGAAAACCGCCTCCCCACCAGGGGCGTGCCTATAAATAGGGAGGGAGTTTCCAACGACCAGCCGGATTATATTGATTGAGTCGAGTGCCAACAGCCGAAGAGGAAGGTTCTCCAGGTAGCAGCAGGGAAGGGGTCTCCTAGCACCGCGCAGCGTAGCCTCGCCCAACCGCCGCCAGGGGGTGTCGAACCTCCGGCCTGCGAACTGCTGATCCAGTCACCACGTGGCGCTAGCCACGTGCTTGAGCTAACCGTCTGACGCCATTTTCTTTTTCAGGGGAGGGTTCTCCGTTACCTACCTTCTTACCTGGTTAGTACCTACTACCCTAGAAGGCACTAGGCCTTGTCCTGTCGGCCCCTAGCTCGACCTCGAACCCAAGGTGTTTGTCAGGGCAACTCCTACCTGTGTACCAACAATTCCAACCATCAAAAGAACCCTCAACATATTAGGAAAATGTCTCGACGACCAGGATATTCCATTTATGGCAATTCTCCACCAGCCGCGCATAGGACACGCAGTAAAACAGTCCCAAAGTCACAAACTCAGAATAAATCTGATAAAATCTCGACTCCAAAACGACAAAATGTCGGTCAACAATCCTGCACAATAGACTCTCCGCCTCCAGTCACTTCACCATCTAATATTGGAGGAGAAACTGAAGTCACAGAGTCGCAGGAACAGCGCGTAGGCGTAACAAAACCTTCAGCATTGCTGATAAGACGAGAATATCTCGCCCAACTCCAAGCAATGCACAAGGCACTTAATCCAACTGTTGGAGCTGCAACTCAATAAATGCCAAGTTACACGGTTGGGTACTCGAGTGTTGTTGACTTCATTGACAGCTCACTCTGAGTACAAAAAACTGCTGGAGCAGCATGAAACACCTTATCAAGAAGGTACAAAAAAGAAAATACAAACACGTAGATTCGTGGTAAAAGGAATTGACCCCTCAGTGGAACCATCAGAAATCCAGAAGGATCTCAGTGATCTCGGATTCCAGGTTCTAAAAGTAGTCAATATGACCTCTGCTAGAACCAAGGGCCCGCTGCCTATGTTTATGGCAGTTCTGGTGGATGATTCCTCAGTAGGCGAGGCTGAAAAGGTAACACGTCTCTGTTTCTACAAAGTAAAAATAGAAGGTTACCGAAGAATAACTATCAAAAAAAAACAGTCCTCTGAACAGGCAGTCGTAGATGAACCCATTCCTCCTGCTAGTGAATTCCTCCCAACTCAGACACAAAGAGTAGAGCCAGCAGCTCCTCTTGTTGAAAAACATGGACCTAATAAAGGAAAAAAGGCAGTTCAAGTTTGAAATTGTTCCTGCTGCCAAAAAAGAAACAGTGCGAGGGAATAAAATTCCTCAAACTGTAAACAAAAGACATAAAAAATCAGTCCAAACTGACAAGCCAAAAGTCACAAGTAAATATTCTCAGACAGAGAATATTGTTACGCGTGAATTCAGTCCTGCAACAGTTGATAATGTACATTCTCAGGCAGAGACTGGTACATCAACTGATAAAGTGACACAAATCAAAGCTGAAATCAAATTCAGCAAAAGAACTCAAACACTGAATGAGACAAAAGATCAGGTAATGAATACTGATAATACTTGCACATGTAATCCGGGATGTCCTACATTTATCACGGACCTCCCAGTGATACATTATTTCTCCAGAGTCATTGCAAATATGATTGAAGAGAGAAAACAAGCAAAAACTCTTACCCTGAAAATGGTCAGTACCACAGAGAAAATAATAGGATGGCATGTCATTCACGAAGGCAAACATCCTATATAAAACGTATTACCCACACAATTATAGACAAGACAGGTGATTTTGACGGCTATTCGCCTAAAAGAACCGTCCTAAAAATAATTTCAAATAGGTGAAAAACCAGCTATTCACCTCTAAAAGCTGGAAGGCCCTACCGATTTGGCCATATTTCGATCAATTCTCACTAACTTCAAACCTACTCTGTCAATGGTTTCGGTGGTTTCCTTGACGCTAAGACAAATGTCGGAGTAGGCCACTTGATTCCACCAGTAAATTATTATATATCCCATTAAATATTCAAAATTCAAAATTAAGGGCAATTTCACAAAATTAAATTCTAAAAAAAAAAACAAAATTAATTAACCTATCCTGAAACTACTCAATCTAAATTATTATTTTCAACAGCTACTCTGTCAAGGTTTCTGATGGTTTCCTTGGCGTTAAGGTAAATACCGGAGTAGTCCCCTTTGCTCCATCAGTAAATTCATTATTTCCTTACTGACCGGGAAAGTGGATGTTGGGAGAGATTTCATTTCAATTTGGGACTGTTAGCCAATGCCTTCTCACCCAGACGACTGCTGCCTTCGTGCCTCTTCGGATGCGAGCTTCAAAGGATCGACTACGTATAAAAATTTAGGAAAAAAACTGCAAGTTCATAAATCAATAAATCAGGAAAAATATACAAGTCCTACATTCCATAAGAATGTAGGAACAATCACCCAACGGCTGCAATATCACTTCAGAGGTCATGGTAAAGTGCACTATAGCACTCAAGTAGACCTCGATAAAAATTCTAAGTCCAAAATTACAACGTAAAAATTTTTTCTAAGTCCAATTAATATCACCGCAAATGCGAGACCACCTACAGCGGGCTCATCGCCCGCCAACATATAGCCGGTTAGTCACGGTGATCTGAGCAAGGCAGAGTACCTGTATGGGTGACCACCAGGGAATGCCATGTGCTCGACTGTGATTGGTCAGACGCCACACACTTCTAAACATTAATTATTTCATCATTAACATTTCCAAAATAACATTATACATTAGTACACTATAGTACTAGCTATTATTAATAATAAAAAATCCCATTCTACTGGATTTTAATAAATTTTAAACATATATACCGACTTCGGTAAAACAACCAATCAGAACGGAGCACGACACAGCTACACGTATCTTCAACCATGCGAGGAATGCTAAACAGTGAACATCCACATTTAAGTAATTAACTTTACTTATTATCAAAATTTTTTGGGGTTAATGGACTAAGTCTTCGTCCCCAGTCAACTTCGGTTGACAGGCAGCAAAGTAGCCGCTTGAGGGAGCCGCACTCTGCGCTGCCCATCTTGGAATAGATAGATACCGACCAGCCGAGTCGAGTGCCAGCAGCCGAAGTGGAAGGTTCTCCAGGTAGCAGCAGGGAAGGGGTCTCCTAGCACCGCGCAGCGTAGCCTCGCCCAACCGCCGCCAGGGGGTGTCGAACCTCCGGCCTGCGAACTGCTGATCCAGTCACCACGTGGCGCTAGCCACGTGCTTTGAGCTAACCGTCTGACGCCATTTTCTTTTTCAGGGGAGGGTTCTCCATTACCTACCTTCTTACCTGGTTAGTACCTACTACCCTAGAAGGCACTAGGCCTTGTCCTGTCGGCCCCTAGCTCGACCTCGAACCCAAGGTGTTTGTCAGGGCAACTCCTACCTGTTTACCAACAATTTCAACCATCAAAAGAACCCTCAACATATTAGGAAAATGTCTCGACGACCAGGATATTCCATTTATGGCAATTCTCCACCAACAGCGTATAGGACACGCAGCAAAACAGTCCCAAAGTCACAAAATCAGAATAAATCTGATAAAATCTCGACTCCAAAACGACAAAATGTCGGTCAACAATCCTACACAATAGACTCTCCGCCTTCAGTCACTTCACCATCTAATATTGGAGGAGAAACTGAAGTCACAGAGTCGCAGGAACAGCGCGTAGGCGTAACAAAACCTTCAGCATTGCTGATAAGACGAGAATATCTCGCCCAACTTCAAGCAATGCACAAGGCACTTAATCCAACTGTTGGAGCTGCAGTAAAATGCCAAGTTACACGGTTGGGTACTCGAGTGTTGTTGACTTCATTGACAGCTCACTCTGAGTACAAAAAACTGCTGGAGCAGCATGAAATACCTTATCAAGAAGGTACAAAAAAGAAAATACAAACACGTAGATTCGTGGTTAAAAGGAATTGACCCCTCAGTGGAACCATCAGAAATCCAGAAGGATCTCAGTGATCTCGGATTCCAGGTTCTAAAAGTAGTCAATATGACCTCTGCTAGAACCAAGGGCCCGCTGCCTATGTTTTATGGCAGTTCTGGTGGATGATTCCTCAGTAGGCGAGGCTGAAAAGGTAACACGTCTCTGTTTCTACAAAGTAAAAATAGAAGGTTACCGAAGAATAACTATCAAAAAACAGTCCTCTGAACAGGCAGTCGTAGATGAACCCATTCCTCCTGCTAGTGAATTCCTCCCAACTCAGACACAAAGAGTAGAGCCAGCAGCTCCTCTTGTTGAAAAACATGGACCTAATAAAGGAAAAAAGGCAGTTCAAGTTGAAATTGTTCCTGCTGCCAAAAAAGAAACAGTGCGAGGGAATAAAATTCCTCAAACTGTAAACAAAAGACATAAAAAATCAGTCCAAACTGACAAGCCAAAAGACACAAGTAAATATTCTCAGACAGAGAATATTGTTACGCGTGAATTCAGTCCTGCAACAGTTGATAATGTACATTCTCAGGCAGAGACTGGTACATCAACTGATAAAGTGACACAAATCAAAGCTGAAATCAAATTCAGCAAAAGAACTCAAACACTGAATGAGACAAAAGATCAGGTAATGAATACTGATAATACTTGCACATGTAATCCGGGATGTCCTACATTTATCACGGACCTCCCAGTGATACATTATTTCTCCAGAGTCATTGCAAATATGATTGAAGAGAGAAAACAAGCAAAAACTCTTACCCTGAAAATGGTCAGTACCACAGAGAAAATAATAGGATGGCATGTCATTCACGAAGGCAAACATCCTATTAAAACGTATTTCCCACACAATTATAGACAAGACAGGTGATTTTGACGGCTATTCGCCTAAAAGAACCGTCCTAAAAATAATTTCAAATAGGTAAAAACCAGCTATTCACCTCTAAAAGCTGGAAGGCCCTACCGATTTGGCCATATTTCGATCAATTCTCACTAACTTCAAACCTACTCTGTCAATGGTTTCGGTAGTTTCCTTGACGCTAAGACAAATGTCGGAGTAGGCCACTTGATTCCACCAGTAAATTATTATATATCCCATTAAATATTCAAAATTCAAAATTAAGGGCAATTTCACAAAATTAAATTCTAAAAAAAAAAAACAAAATTAATTAACCTATCCTGAAACTACTCAATCTAAATTATTATTTTCAACAGCTACTCTGTCAAGGTTTCTGATGGTTTCCTTGGCGTTAAGGTAAATACCGGAGTAGTCCCCTTTGCTCCATCAGTAAATTCATTATTTCCTTACTGACCGGGAAAGTGGATGTTGGGAGAGATTTCATTTCAATTTGGGACTGTTAGCCAATGCCTTCTCACCCAGACGACTGCTGCCTTCGTGCCTCTTCGGATGCGAGCTTCAAAGGATCGACTACGTATAAAAATTTAGGAAAAAAACTGCAAGTTCATAAATCAATAAATCAGGAAAAATATACAAGTCCTACATTCCATAAGAATGTAGGAACAATCACCCAACGGCTGCAATATCACTTCAGAGGTCATGGTAAAGTGCACTATAGCACTCAAGTAGACCTCGATAAAAATTCTAAGTCCAAAATTACAACGTAAAAATTTTTTCTAAGTCCAATTAATATCACCGCAAATGCGAGACCACATACAGCGGGCTCATCGCCCGCCAACATATAGCCGGTTAGTCACGGTGATTGATCTGAGCAAGGCAGAGTACCTGTATGGGTGACCACCAGGGAATGCCATGTGCTCGACTGTGATTGGTCAGACGCCACACACTTCTAAACATTAATTATTTCATCATTAACATTTCCAAAATAACATTATACATTAGTACACTATAGTACTAGCTATTATTAATAATAAAAATCCCATTCTACTGGATTTTAATAAATTTTAAACATATATACCGACTTCGGTAAAACAACCAATCAGAACGGAGCACGACACAGCTACACGTATCTTCAACCATGCGAGGAATGCTAAACAGTGAACATCCACATTTAAGTAATTAACTTTACTTATTATCAAAATTTTTGGGGTTAATGGACTAAGTCTTCGTCCCCAGTCAACTTCGGTTGACAGGCAGCAAAGTAGCCGCTTGAGGGAGCCGCACTCTGCGCTGCCCATCTTGGAATAGATAGATACCGACCAGCCGAGTCGAGTGCCAGCAGCCGAAGTGGAAGGTTCTCCAGGTAGCAGCAGGGAAGGGGTCTCCTAGCACCGCGCAGCGTAGCCTCGCCCAACCGCCGCCAGGGGGTGTCGAACCTCCGGCCTGCGAACTGCTGATCCAGTCACCACGTGGCGCTAGCCACGTGCTTTGAGCTAACCGTCTGACGCCATTTTCTTTTTCAGGGGAGGGTTCTCCATTACCTACCTTCTTACCTGGTTAGTACCTACTACCCTAGAAGGCACTAGGCCTTGTCCTGTCGGCCCCTAGCTCGACCTCGAACCCAAGGTGTTTGTCAGGGCAACTCCTACCTGTTTTACCAACAATTTCAACCATCAAAAGAACCCTCAACATATTAGGAAAATGTCTCGACGACCAGGATATTCCATTTATGGCAATTCTCCACCAACAGCGTATAGGACACGCAGCAAAACAGTCCCAAAGTCACAAAATCAGAATAAATCTGATAAAATCTCGACTCCAAAACGACAAAATGTCGGTCAACAATCCTGCACAATAGACTCTCCGCCTTCAGTCACTTCACCATCTAATATTGGAGGAGAAACTGAAGTCACAGAGTCGCAGGAACAGCGCGTAGGCGTAACAAAACCTTCAGCATTGCTGATAAGACGAGAATATCTCGCCCAACTTCAAGCAATGCACAAGGCACTTAATCCAACTGTTGGAGCTGCAGTAAAATGCCAAGTTACACGGTTGGGTACTCGAGTGTTGTTGACTTCATTGACAGCTCACTCTGAGTACAAAAAACTGCTGGAGCAGCATGAAACACCTTATCAAGAAGGTACAAAAAAGAAAATACAAACACGTAGATTCGTGGTAAAAGGAATTGACCCCTCAGTGGAACCATCAGAAATCCAGAAGGATCTCAGTGATCTCGGATTCCAGGTTCTAAAAGTAGTCAATATGACCTCTGCTAGAACCAAGGGCCCGCTGCCTATGTTTATGGCAGTTCTGGTGGATGATTCCTCAGTAGGCGAGGCTGAAAAGGTAACACGTCTCTGTTTCTACAAAGTAAAAATAGAAGGTTACCGAAGAATAACTATCAAAAAACAGTCCTCTGAACAGGCAGTCGTAGATGAACCCATTCCTCCTGCTAGTGAATTCCTCCCAACTCAGACACAAAGAGTAGAGCCAGCAGCTCCTCTTGTTGAAAAACATGGACCTAATAAAGGAAAAAAGGCAGTTCAAGTTGAAATTGTTCCTGCTGCCAAAAAAGAAAAACAGTGCGAGGGAATAAAATTCCTCAAACTGTAAACAAAAAACATAAAAAATCAGTCCAAACTGACAAGCCAAAAGTCACAAGTACATATTCTCAGACAGAGAATATTGTTACGCGTGAATTAAGTCCTGCAACAGTTGATAATGTACATTCTCAGGCAGAGACTGGTACATCAACTGATAAAGTGACACAAACCAAAGTTGAAATCAAATTCAGCAAAAGAACTCAAACACTGAATGAGACAAAAGATCAGGTAATGAATACTGATAATACTTGCACATGTAATCCGGGATGTCCTACATTTATCACGGACCTCCCAGTGATACATTATTTCTCTAGAGTCATTGCAAATATGATTGAAGAGAGAAAACAAGCAAAAACTCTTACCCTGAAAATGGTCAGTACCACAGAGAAAATAATAGGATGGCATGTCATTCACGAAGGCAAACATGCTATTAAAACATATTTCCCACATAATTATCGACAAGACAGGTGATTTTGACGGCTATTCGCCTAAAAGAACCGTCCAAAAATAATTTAAAATAGGTGAAAAACCAGCTATTCACCTCTAAAAGCTGGAAGGCCCTACCGATTTGGCCATATTTCGATCAATTCTCACTAACTTCAAACCTACTCTGTCAATGGTTTCGGTGGTTTCCTTGACGTTAAGACAAATGTCGGAGTAGGCCACTTGATTCCACCAATAAATTATTATATATCCCATTAAATATTCAAAATTCAAAATTAAGGGCAACTTCACAAAATTAAATTCTAAAAACATTAAATTAATTAACCTATCCTGAAAACAACTCAATCTAAATTATTATTTTCAACAGCTACTCTGTCAAGTTTTCTGATGGTTTCCTTGGCGTTAAGGTAAATACCGGAGTAGTCCCCTTTGCTCCATCAGTAAATTCATTATTTCCTTACTGACCGGGAAAGTGGATGTTGGGAGAGATTTCATTTCAATTTGGGACTGTTAGCCAATGCCTTCTCACCCAGACGACTGCTGCCTTCGTACCTCTTCGGATGCGAGCTTCAAAGGATCGACTACGTATAAAAATTTAGAAAAAACTGCAAGTCCATAAATCATCAAATCAGGAAAAATATACAAGTCCTACATTCCATAAGAATGTAGGAACAATCACCTAACGGCTGCAATATCACTTCAGAGGTCATGGTAAAGTGCACTATAGCGCTCAAGTAGACCTCGATAAAAATTCTATGTTCAAAATTACAACGAAAAAATTTTTTCTAAGTCCAATTAACATCACTGCAAATGCGAGACCACATACAGCGGGCCCATCGCCCGCCAACATACAGCCGGTTAGTCACGATGATCTGAGCAAGGCATAGTACCTGTATGGGTGACCACCAGGGAATGCCATGTGCTCGACTGTGATTGGTCAGACACCACACACTTTCAAACATTAATTATTACAATATTAACATTTCCAAAATAACATTATACATTAGTACACTATAGTACTAACTATTATTAATAATAAAAATCCCATTCTATTGGATTTTAATAAATTTTAAACACATATACCGACTTTGGTAAAACAACCAATCAGCACGGAGCACGACACAGCTGCACGTATCTTCATCCATGCGAGGAATGCTAAACAGTGAACATCCACATTTAAGTAATTAGCTTTACTTATTATCAAAATTTTTGGGGTTAATGGACTAAGTCTTCGTCCCCAGTCAACTTCGGTTGACAGGCAGCAAAGTAGCCGCTTGAGGGAGCCGCACTCTGCGCTGCCCATCTTGGAATAGATAGATAGAACGACCAGCCAGTCTGCAGCCGACTGTGGAGGAGTTCACAGAGAGCACGCAGTATCTCCTGAAGATGTCTTCCGCAGCAGTAGACTAAACGTCGAGTAGAAGAACGACTGGACCACGGCCTATATGCCCGGAAGACGAACCTAATAGGGATTCGTGAAATAAGTTTGTTCAAATCCGGTGCGCCGTGATCAAAATGTAGCAGATTACGTCATGATAAGTAGGCCTGTAGGAATATTTTTTTGTGAAAAGGTGAAAATTTTAAAAAAAATAAGTAGAATCGTTATAAAGGATCAGTGTCATAAAAGTGATTACATTAGATAGCGAGGTAATAATAATAATAATAATAATAATAATAATAATGATTTATTTTAGCTGGCAGAGTTAAGGTCATAGGGCCTTCTCTTCCACTCAACCAGCGAATAGTAAAATTATACAAAAATTACGTACATATTACAATTTTAAGATATTAAAATACAGATTAAACAAAATACAATGATGATGTTATCTAATACTAGCTAATACTAACAAAAACATAGAATATAATAAAGTTAAAATGATATAAAATAAAAAGTAAGTAGCTTCCTACATGATTATTAATGGAATGCTCTATATAGTTGTCAGGCGGTTAATATTTTCATTGTGTCGAACTTAAGATATCAGTTAATTTGGATTTAAATAATGATAGCGATTGACAGTCCCTGACATGACTGGGAAGTGAGTTCCATGCTCTAGCCATAGATATTGTGTAAGATTCAGAGTACAGAGACAGGTCCTGTGTTGTGGTATCAAAAGTAAAGAAGAGTCTTGTGATCTAGTTCCTAAATTGTGATGAGCCGATAAATGTTGAAAACGTGTTGTTAAATAAGTTGGTAAATATGTGTGCAGCATTTGGAATAGTAAGGCATGTGAATGTAAAGTTCTTCTGTCATTTAGGCGTATCCATGATAAGGCCTGAAATGAAGGAAACACGTGGTCATAACGACGGAGATTGAAGATAAATCGAATGCAGGCATTATGAGCACGCTGTAGTCTGTCAGATAGATCAGTTGTCAGATTAGTCAGTAATATGTCGCAGTAGTCGAAGTGTGGCATTATAAGAGTCTGTACAAGTATTTGTTTTAATTTTGTAGGAAGGAAGTTTTTAAAACTATTTAGGGAGTGAAGAATTGAGAACACTTTCTTGCAGGTATTATTCACCTGGATTTTCTAGTCTAGGTGTTGGTCCATATAGATACCCAGATTTTTTACTACTGAGCTGTAGGGGATATTTTTGTTATTTAGGAGAATGGTAGGGATATTATCGTAATTTATAATGCTTTGGATTCGCCGATGTCCTATAATTATGCACTGTGTCTTGTCAGTAATTAGATTAAGTCCATGTTTCTTCGATCATTGTGAAATTGAGTCTAGGTCACTATTTAATTTGTCTAGTGTGTCATGTACATCGTCAGGATGCGAGCGAATGTAAATTTGCAAATCGTCAGCGTATATGTGATGTCGACAATAGGTAAGTCTAGTGGATATATCGTTAATATAGATAGAGAACAGAAGTGGTCCTAACACTGAACCTTGTTGGACGCCACCCTTCAGTGATAGCCAGGATGAGGAAAGTTCATCATTGGATACACATTGCTGGCGACCATGAAGATAGGACCCAAGCCAGTTAACAGCATTGTCCGAAAGATTCAGAGTGCGTAATTTTGCTATTAATATGTCAGTGTCAACAGTGTCGAAAGCTTTGCTGAAGTCCAAGAGTGTAAATATTGCCATGTGGCCACTGTCCATTGCTTCACGCGCATCTTCGGTAACTTTAAGAAGAGCGGTTGCCGTACTATGGCCTGTCCTAAAACCTGATTGGTATGGGTCGAGTATGTTATGAGTGTTAACCCCTTAACTGGGGACCTAGCTAGTGCAGTTCTACAGCTCTGTGGGGAGCCTTTTCTTCCTTTAATTTAAAATATTATAAAAAATACAGGGAGTAAACATTTGTAACATATCCATCAAATATTATACAAAACAACCATTCTCTTTCATATGGTCATATTTTTTAATCGAAATTTCATATTTTTATTTTTTTCAACTTTAGTACAAAAACGGCACAAGTGTCTTCTCGTGTTCAATTTAAAAGTAATTTGGAAAACATTATTTATATTACATATAATGAATATTAAAAAGTATGCAAATCTCTTAAATGTAATAAATGTTAACTCTGGCCTTACATGGTGTCTGTCATCAGTGGCGTTATTTCAAGTATTACATCGATATAAACTAAGCATTTAGGATATATGTATAAATTAATAATTAATTTATATTGGCAATTTACTCCGAAGCTTATAATGTAAATATACAATCTCTTTTAACACTGTGTAAATATTAAAATTTTACGACACATATGACCAGTGGCGTTACTAAATACTGTCAGTTTTGAGTTATTACAAATAATCGCATTTTTTTTTTATTTTTAGAACTTTAATATACCGTAAAAAATATATATCTGTACAATTAGTAGTTTTTATTCTAGTAATAGTGATTATTGACGTCATCAGATATTATCAGTGGCGTTATTGAACACTGGCGTGTTGTTAGTATTATGAATGCTACATAACTTCATTTTAGAAAACACTCATATTTTCAGTAAATTGTTAGTAGCTTATAAAAAAATATGATGAAGTGAAAAAAAAACTAGAAGCGAAATAAGACGTTTGAACTAGTTACTTCAAGACTGGAGAATGGAGGGTAAAAGTTAGCAACCCCAATTGAATGTTTGTGCAATATTTTTCTAATGTGATAAAAGACAGACCTCTCATTTAAACGTGTGAATGAGAAGTTACAAGAAACTGTACCAGAGTTAATATTTTTTCATTAACTTAGACCGTTCTTGCATTAAGGTTTAAGGCTAATCTGAGTTGAGAGATATATTATGTTAAGCAAACAGATGGTGTCTGTTTTTTTTTCTGAACACGTCTAGTGAATAATATTTTATCATGAATGTTATATAGCTGGCCAGTTACCGATATACGTTAGTCCGTTCTTGCGCGCATACATGATATGTGATTTTAACTCTCGTAATAAGAAACTGTTAAGAGACCGGTCAAAGGGGGTTGAAAAAATCACACTAGATGTCATACCCATACAGAACAGATCTTCTAAATTTTGTCTTCCTGTATCGCCAATTAACTTAGAAAAAAAATAATATATATCTCGTTGGATATATCCGTAACTCCCACCGAGTGAAGGCTTTCTTGAGACGGATATTCACGTAACGCCCACCCAACGGGTTAAGGTAATCAGTTAATTGTCCATGAACTATGCGCTCCAAGGCCTTAGATAGGACTGGGAGGATGCTGATTGGTCTAAAGTCGTTTGGTGTTACAGGTAATTTCATTTTAGGGATTGGTCTGACTATAGCTTTTTTCCAGAGTTCGGGGTAAGTTGAGGTCATGATTGAGGCATTAAATATATGGGTTACAGTTGGGAGTATGACATGGAATATTTTCTTTAAAAAGCCGATACTTATATTGTCTATACCTTGTGTCTTAGTTCTAATGCGGTCCAGGGATAGTTTAACGTCGATTGGCATTGTATAGGAAAAGAAGAATTTTTCTCGGGAAGGAGTAGGTGTGGATAGGAGCTCGTCTATAGTTTGTTGTTTGGTCGTAGTGTTTATGTTAAGTGTGGCGTAGGTTGTGAAATGTTGGTTTAGATCGTCCAGTGATATGTTAATGCTCTCTCCTTTGTTTGTCGGCTGCCGTGGACCCATTGATCTAATACGTTTCCACATATTACTTGCATTTGTGTTTGGAACAATGAGACTATGGGCATACCGCAACTTAGCGTTCCTAATGTTTTGATTCGTTTTGTTTCTTAATGTCTTATATTGTCTTAAGTTAGTGTCACTTTTGTCCCGTCTATATTTCCGAAAAGCAACATCCCTCTCAGCCATCGGTAGTCGAATTTCGTGGGACATCCAGGTAAAGCAGTTAAAGTTACTCTCGTATCATCTTAGCCTTTTTACAAGATTTGCCAATAGAAAGGCGTACACATAGTTGGAAGGAAATTATTCGGATTTTTTTAGGAAACTGTTAAACTCTGAGAATTGAACTGGATTGATTTAGCTGAGAGTAGGGACCAGTGGAGGGTCCTAAATAATTTGGGATTGAACTTAAGCGTTCCATAAATCATAGAGTGAGATAGTTGCACATTTAAGAATATTCTGAAATATATTTAATTAGTAGTTATGAGGATTTAAGGGAGGAAAGTAGATTACGAGTATTTGAAAATAAAGTTCTTGGGAAAATTTTGGACCAAAGAGAGATGAACAGACAGGTGAATGGAGAAGATTTACATAACAGTAAACTACATGGTCTTTAAAGGAAGCCAGATATAATAAGAACAGTTAAGTCTCGTAGTCTGTGATTGGCAGGACATGTGGCTCGAATGGGGAATGAAAGACATGCATGGAAACTTTTTGTAGAAAAACCAGATGGAAAACGCTCAGTTGTTATACCAAGCATGAGATGGGAAAATAATACTAACCATGATTTGAGGGAAATATATTATACAGGGATGTTTGGAAAATATTAGCTCAGGATAGGATGTCTGCGATGCCATAAACCTACCGGTTCGATAGAGTCAGTGAGTTAGAGTTGAATGATATTTAAGTAAGGAGTTGGTTTATAACTTTTCTATATTCTATAAAGCTTCGGCAGGAAAAGTGATGACTTAACAATTCTTCAGTAACTCAGGCACATTCCTCTCCCACGATAATATATATTTAGTGGTTTAATTATTGTATTTGGTTCGCTCAGAAGCACTACGTTTACATAGGACTTACTCAGAGCAACTGACACCTCGCTGTTAGCTGTTTCTAGAGTGTTAACAGAGTAGCATTAGGCTCAGCTTGAAATGCAGCAAGATGTATTACCGATGAGCTTGAATACGCCTGCGCAACATACTCTCATAGTCATCTTCCAAGTTAGCCTCGGGAAATCGGCCAACGGTGTGAGCATTTAAAACGTTGAAGCACATGGTGTTGTATTGGATTGCTGCAGTATGTATACAACGCATACAATATATATTAAGTTACTATTGTTTACAACATTTAGACTACCATCAATGCATTGTTGTATCTCGTTCCGGTATTATGTTTCGTTTTAATTAAATATCAAATAGTTTAATTCTAACTTTTGAAAGGGTTTGCCGGGCGCTCCGCCATTGGAATTATGTAATATAACTGTAAAACCAACCAAATAACTGTTCAGGATGAGCCACAAAATGACATAGAAGAATGAAATAAATTTTAGGAAAAGAATTTGAATATCTTGCATCTATCACGGACTCATTGCGTACACAATGTGAAAGCTTTGGACCCGTACGTTTAGAGTACGCACAACTGTTAAACAAACAATCAGCGCAACAAATTGATAAGTTCGTGCATAAAAAAATTGAATGGCGCGACAGGCCTAGAAACCCTTGACTGCTGATCATACATCCAAGTATATCAACAACAGAGGCGGACAATAATATAACAAATTTGTAGGGTGACATGCGGTCAGCATGTCGAATACTCCAGCCATTATCATTGGTTTTCTCGACCGCAACTGCTAAATATTGCAGCTGCCCAAATTCTTCATGATTCTGGGTAGGCACCAGTTCCATTTTTTCCTAAATTCCATGAGAAAATTTGTTCTCTCGTGGGGACTCGAACCAGTGCTCTCTATTGAAGTATCTTGATTCAAACCATTCAGTTACAGCGTGGAACTTCATGCGTGGCAGGAAACATTATTTATATTATTGGGTCAAGTCAAGTCAAGTTAGTGGCGCAGAAATAACAACTGCATAAACGAATCTGATACATCGATGAGTCACCAAAATATTGTTTTGTCGGACTAATTAGAGTTTTGTTTTATAGTTGTTTAAAAATAGAATTCACTACGTCAGCAACCGGATAGATGAGATTTATAATAATGTGTTTTTAAAGTACATGCACAGTGATAAATAACTAACTTATTAAGAATGTGTATACATTCTGGATGGCATATTGTGGACTCTATTAGTATTTTTTATTTCAATGGTCCAATCTAGAAATCAAACATATTAAATCTTGCACCAGGTAAATTGTAATCAGTTACTATATATATATATATATATATATATATATATATATATATACATATATGCTATGAGGAAAATAATACAGCTATATTGCATTGTGGAAACGTAATTTGTTGAAAATAAAGTTATATTTTAATTCATAATGTATGTACTACTTCTTAAGATGGATATTCCAATACCTGATTTGTTTTAAATACACTTGTTAATCTCAGGCCTTCAAAGACAGTTGTCTTCTTGCAAGAAGGAACTATTTCATTCCTTCTTACTGAAAGCTTAAAGGATTATCCTAATGCTCCTGTTGGCCAGGAACGTGTTCACACTTCCTTGTCTCATGAGGCTAGAGCTAGGAAAACTTTTTATTTAACTTTCTTACAGTATTCATTATTTAGTTTTATTATTCGATATTCTAGTATTCTTTTTCAAGGTATTTCAACTGTGGAGCTATGCGAAGAAACAGAGACTACAGGTATTAATTAACATTGATGAATTTATTAATTAATTCTCGTTGAAATAAAAACATTTCAACAATTAGAATATAAATCAAAGAAATAGTGCAATCAAGTCTTAATAATTATGTTCAGATAAAATATTGGTCGAGTGGCAAAGGAATTAGTTTCACAATAGGCGGTTAAACACCTAATTTGGAGATATTTTAATGGTGAAAACAAGCATTAAATTTACTTTCCTAGAGCAACATTCACGATACGTCCTATATGTCAGCATAATGTAGGAAGATTGTTTTTGATGACAAAAACCAACTGTCAAGTTAGGCTTTCTTTGAACCATTTGTTTCTTTGTTGAAGGTTGAGCATATAGACATTGGACCATGATCTTCAAAAACATTTATGCCTATGCTGAATATGTTGCCGTCTACTCATTCGGTTGACTCTTAACTGTTTTAAGGAAGGGTTAGGGCAAGAATTAAGGGAACGACAATAATGAACTGACTAGGTGTGTTATATTATAAAAAATATACTTCATATGACATAGGCATAATGGCTAAGAACACAAAATTGCCTTTATCTCTTCAAAGTTTAATATAGCTTGACCCTAAGTTATGCGGTATGTTGGTGTGATTGTAGAGGATCCAGGTAGAATTTCCCCACACAATCGTGTGTAATTTTCTATAATCGGAATGAATCATAACCTGCTGATATAATTTAATAATGTCAACTGTAAGCGCAATTTCATATTTTCGAAAACGAATCATCTTGAGGAAATCAACCTATATAAAATAAAATATGGATCGTGTTAGGAATCATGAACACCTGGTCAGACGGCACGCGATAAATTAATAATCAGTGGGGGCATTCAGCAGCCAAAGCGATGCAAAAGCGCTTTAGCGCTTTATCTGCAGCATACCATTCAGCGGGCAATAAAGCTCTCTAGCGGACTTGTGGCCATTGCAGCGAAATACAAGTAGGCTGCAGACAGAAAAAAAGCGCTGCATCCATTGTGATTGGCTGGTTTATTCAGTTTAAACATGGCGTCTTTGTCTATAAACAATTTATGTGTGATGTACAGATTTTGTATTATTTATGTCTGGACATTAATATATGAGTTATTCGTCATGGTTAACCCTTTTAGACGAACATAAGTGATATATTAAGTAAAATTAAAGACAGTGATGATTTTAAGATTGTTATCAACATCAAGAATTTACGATTATAACCTCTTCTTTTCATGTAAAACATTGTGTTATTGACGAGTCATTGTCAAATTATATCCCCAGATGATTCTTTCGCTAATACCTGGTGCCAAGTTAATTATAATTTCTGTATTCAAGGTATGTAAAATACATTAGAATATTATGATTGTGTTCATGGAGTCATTTCTGGAAGTGCTACATTGGTTGTCGAACCAATTTTCTCTACAGATAAAACGAACATCTGTACTCTTCTTTAAATGTGTAACACAAAAGAAAATTGAGTAATGGACAAAGAGATGAAATGTGTATCTTCTGTTTGTAATCTTTTCTAAATAAAGAGCTTTGTTAAGTATCGGCCATAACTTGAATTGAAATATTACAATATTCTAGATTTCTTATCTAAATTTGACCAGTGAAGATACAAATACTCAGTGTGATGTGCATGAATAAAATTAAATTACAGCTATAGTTGGTTAATGTATTAAAAGAAAAAAATGCACTCAACATAGGATTTTAATCACAGCTGATCCATTATTATTTAATTTCCAACTTTATATACTATGCCCTATCATTGAGATACTGAGAGCCATTACTTGAAACTGGTATGAATAGTTTTCACTTTAATTTCCAATTTATCGTAGAATAAAATGTGTTCTTATATCTTTTAAATCAAATGCATGTAGTCTGTCTTATGGAATATTGGTATTCACTGTATAGTACCATTAATCTTGGTGGTAAATGTTTTTCATATATTAGGCCTATACATAATTCAGTGATATACTATTTAGTGTATCTCTCAACTTTCTACTCGTAAGAAAGTGGCATTGCTAATGTTAGAGATTATATTAAATAATGTCTTTAAGTATGGTGAGTGAGAGGTTACCTATAATTAACTGCTGTTATGACAGAATTTCAAATAAATCGTTGGAAATTACATAAATATAATATTTTGGGTTCATTTTAGCCATAAAGATTATGGTAGTTACTCTTATAAGTAATTAATATTTTCAGATGATGCAAAAAATTAAATTAATCAATTATTAAGAAAACTGTATTTAAATTATTATAAATTGATATTCTTCTTTGTTTTCATTCCAATTCCTTAACAAATTTAAAATAAAGATGAAGTATATTTGAGGTTTAAAAAAAGATAATGATTCCTTCCTTTATACAATTGTTTTGTTGCTGTACTTAGGCCATGTCTTGCACCATTTACATTAATTTTGCACATGTGCCTAATTTCCTGTGTTTTCTAATATAACCCCTATTCCTCATAGATTTAAATATAGGCCTAAAAGTGTCAAATATTATGTAAGAAATGATATGAATAAAATGGCTGAACAATCAAATAAAATTTAAATAAGTAAAATAACCTCAAAATATCACTTCCTAAAATTAAATATTAATTAAATAAAATTTGCCCTTCAGCCCACCTGGAAATACTTTTGTGTGGTTATTAAATATACGTGTTATGTGATGATGAAGGAGCAAGATATGCATCACATAGGGAATTCGCAGGAATGGTGTTTTAATATAATAAAATGATATCAAGTTGAGTCCAACTCAGGGTCAGATCGAGAGATTAGATTAAGCCCCTATATTTATAATAATAATAATAATAATAATAATAATAATAATAATAATAATAATAATAATAATAATAATAATAATAATAATAATAATAGCTTTATTTTACCTGGCAGAGTTAAGGCCTTAAGGCCTTGTCTGCCATTCAACCAGGTTATAGAGGTCAGTAATTAACTAGGGTGCAGACTGACTACATCTGATGAACGAAATAGATGAGATGAAAATGGGGAAAGGTGGAACAAAATTATGGTAGGGGAAAATGGGAGAAACCCCGAAAGAACATGCCGTAGATCCGTTTTCTCCAGTACAAAATCAACATATAGTGACCGAGACTAATAAAGTTAAAAAAAACTACTCTTACTAAAGCACAAATTAATAAGATTAAACTAGTAATAAATATTTTAAATAAGGTTCTCGAGAAACGAGCGGTGAGAGGCGATCGTCTAATCGCTTGCGTCACGGAGCCGCCTAATATATTAATAATTTAAAAAAATACGAATTTTCTCGTTATAATAATATTTTATTTTAAACGATCTATTCGTCAGTTTCATAAATTACACACATTAAAACAAATAGTAAATTCTGTATATCCCTATTAGTATCATGATTAATTTAAAAAGAATCTCGTACTAATATGAGTAATGAGCCAATGAACAAATTTAAATTTGGCGGTATAGCTGCATGCAGCGGTTCATTCAACAAACTCCTTAAATTTTTGCTGCAAATGGCAGCCATTTTTGCTAAAGCGCTAGAGCGCTTTATTGCCTGCTGAATGCGCCTAGTGTATGTGAACCACAGGAATTTACGTTTTGGTCAGCTCCGACTAGAAATTGAACCAACGAGCATAGACACGTTCGTCATCCAGCTGGGGTCATTGAGGTGACCACTGAGCAGCTAATTATACATGTATATTATATATATATATATAATTAATCTAGTATTTATATTATCAATACAAGGATTTTTAAGGCTATTAATAGCGTACCGGTAATAATTTCATATATAAAAACAAATATTTTTATGCACGTAGAGTTATAAATAAATTTGTGAGAGAAATACATCAGCGACTTGGAACACAATATGCTTAGTATGCAGGCCATGGGTTGCGAGATTATAAACATTATAAACAAATAATCAGAACAAAAACAACCTAAACTATACTTGGTATCACAAGAAGAATGACCATCGTATTATATAGATCTCAGAATAGAATAAGCATGTTATTAACATATACTTTTCACATCAATGAATGAAAATGTAGATTCATTTTTTTTAAGAATTGGAAACTGGTAGCTATGCTACCGAAAGATTTGCTCATGCCAGACAGATCGAAGGCGATAAATCAGACGAAAAAAGTACCAGTGTCAAAAATGTATATTATAATTTGTAACGACTTATATTCCACATTGTTCAATTTACAAATAGTAATTTATTATTGAGCAGTTCCTTATGTGACTGACTGACTTATACAATACATTTTTGCAGCAAAATGCTTCCATAAATATTCAAATTGGTTGAAATTAGAGGTGTTATCCACGTGATATGATAGAGGAAAAATGTGTGTTTCATATTGTACATAAATATACAACTTCTGAAGAAAAACAATGTTATATATTATCTATAAAAATACGTCATGCAGCTTAACATATTCATCTAGATCATTCTCTGATATGTGATTCTTAATTCAATTTTCCTAAATACCGTTTCGAGGGCACATTTCAAGTTACGTTTTAAATAAAAACTAAACCTAAATCATAATTAATACCGACGTTATGACCTAATATGTGATGTGTAATTGACTATGTTCTGTGACTGACTGACATATCTGAATTTTATTTAGAATTTGAAAATACAAATATTACACAATTGTAACAAAATGCTATGAAACTAGATAAACAGCTTCGGTAACAGAGATTAATAAAGAACTGCAAATACTTTATAAATTCTACGAAAATTGTTAAATTTGATTTTGCTCTAAAATGAATATTAATTAAAATCAATCCATCCATAGTAATTCTGCCCGAAGGCAGGTCTTTCACTGCAATCATAATATTTTCATGCTATGCTTGCAGCTTTACTAGGAAATTGTAGGTGTGGTAGCTTCGCGTTGGTTTCCACACCGGTGAAGGATAATGATGATAATAAGGATGATGATGACGGCCATATGATTTCGGGGACCGTTTGGGCCTTAAAGTTTTCCTGACATTTGTCTTACAGGTGAGGAAAAACCCCGATAAAAACCTCACCCAGAAAAACTGCCCCGACCGGGGATCGAACCCGGCCCCGCTGCGTGACGCTACCTCGAGACCTCAGCGGTGGACATTAAAATCAATAATGTAATTAAATTAACTCGCTTACCATGTATGTTATTTAATTATATACTCGTAAAATAACAATCATGTTAAATACTTAATAATAATGTCTTCTCTATTGTTAAATATAACTACTACAATTGTATGTATGTATATATGTATGTATGTATGTATGTATGTATGTATGTATGTATGTATGTATGTATGTATGTATGTATGTATGTATGTATGTATGTATGTATGTATGTATGTATGTATGTATGTATGTATGTATGTATGTATGTATGTATGTATGTATGTATGTATGTATGTATGTATGTATGTATGTATGTATGTATGTATGTATGTATGTATGTATGTATGTATGTATGTATGTATGTATGTATGTATGTATGTATGTATGTATGTATGTATGTATGTATGTATGTATGTATGTATGTATGTAGTATGTATGTATGTATGTATGTATGTAGTATGTATGTATGTATGTATGTATGTATGTATGTATGTATGTATGTATGTATGTAGTATGTATGTATGTATGTATGTATGTATGTATGTATGTATGTATGTATGTATGTATGTATGTATGTATGTATGTATGTATGTATGTATGTATGTATGTATGTATGTATGTATGTATGTATGTATGTATGTATGATGTATGTATGTATGTATGTATGTATGTATGTATGTATGTATGTATGTATGTATGTATGTATGTATGTATGTATGTATGTATGTATGTATGTATGTATGTATGTATGTATGTATGTATGTATGTATGTATGTATGTATGTATGTATGTATGTATGTATGTATGTAGTATGTATGTATGTATGTATGTATGTATGTATGTATGTATGTATGTATGTATGTATGTATGTATGTATGTATGTATGTATGTATGTATGTATGTATGTATGTATGTATGTATGTATGTATGTATGTATGTATGTATGTATGTATGTATGTATGTATGTATGATGTATGTATGTATGTATGTATGTATGTATGTATGTATGTATGTATGTATGTATGTATGTATGTATGTATGTATGTATGTATGTATGTATGTATGTATGTATGTATGTATGTATGTATGTATGTATGTATGTATGTATGTATGTATGTATGTATGTATGTATGTATGTATGTATGTATGTATGTATGTATGTATGTATGTATGTATGTATGTATGTATGTATGTATGTATGTATGTATGTATGTATGTATGTATGTATGTATGTATGTATGTATGTATGTATGTATGTATGTATGTATGTACTGTATGTTCATTTACCAGCACCTGTTGTCGTTTCCGGTACTTCTGGTGTTGTTGATTATGTTTCTGCTCCTGTTAAAGTAAATATTTTACACTTTACATAGAGTTGTTAAATATTACTTCAATTAATTCAAAACTGGATGATAAGGTACAATAGTTGAAATGTTTTTTTCTTTTTTTTTTCAAATGCCCCAGGTTTGTCTTTCGACATTCCTGGTTTCTCTCCTGGCATGACGTACTTGTAACCAACTTCTGAGGTTGGGGCGCCAGGAAGGCGGGGTTACGTTGCCACGATGATATGATGGGTGATGATGATGATAATGGTGCGCCAGGAGAGTCCCTAGTCCTAAGCTGAACGTAAGATGAATGTGAATCATGGTGATTGCGATGGCCATATGATTTCGGGGACCGTTTGGGCCTTAAAGTTTTCCTGACATTTGTCTTACAGGTGAGGAAAACCCCCCCCCCGATAAAAACCTCACCGAGAAAAACTGTCCCGAGCGGGGATCGAACCCGGGCCCGCTGCGTGACAAGGCGGCACGCTACCCCGAGACCACAGCGGTGGACATAATTGAAATGTTTATTTTATAATCGTTTCTATGCTGGGTTCAAATTAGATGAGGAATATGACGACATAAGCTAGCGAAAATGAATTGATTACTTGTGTCAAAGTAAGAAAATTTATAAGAAATAATAGTATAAAAAACTAAAATAACACGCTTTATAAGAAAAGCAAACTAAAAAATTAAAAATAATTTTAATTTTAACAATGGGATATAGTTAAAGTGGTCAACAAAAAAATCATCTCCAACACATCTAGAATAAAACTAGAGTTATCTACAAAAAATAATGTTACCATCAAAAGCGTGGGGTACTCTATATCAATTAATATATTTGATAATAAACAGATATTGGTAAAAATAAAGTCTCTAAGAAGAAAACGTAAAAACTATAAAAAGCACCCCACGCTTTTGATGGTAAAATTATGTTTTTGTAGATAACTCTAGTTTTAATCTAGATGTGATGTAGATGATTTTTTGTTGACCACTTTAATTTTATCCCTAGGGTGTTGGAAATTAAAATTATTTTTCATTTTTTAGTTTGGTTTTCTAATAATGAATGTAATTTTTGTTTTTCTAAACTACTATTTATTTTTTATTTTTTAGTTTTAATATTTTACAGAATAAGATAAAAATGTAAATATCTTTGAATTCAATACTATTGTCGTATGAGCTAAAAGTAATACTCTACTAAAAAAAATCCTCCTGGCCGGATTTGAACCAGCAACCTATGGATTACTGAAATTATAACCGCTCTACCAACTGAGCATTTACAACGATCGGGTAAGAAGTTGCTAAGTCCGCAACCTAATATACCGGTTTTTATTATTTTGATTTTCTGCTGATTCTGTCCAGGATTTTAGAAAAAGTTATAAAATTATTGTATTGGCATTGGTCCTTTACAAGTATACAAAGTTTCAAGTCGATCCAATGATTTTAAGTGGGTCAAAATCGTGTTGAAAGATTCCGTAACGTAATTACACTGACACTTTTTTTTTATTTTCTGATGATTCTCGCCAGGAATTTAGAAACACATTATGAAATTATTGAGTTGGAACACAATTCATAATTTGTTAACATGTCTGAAAAAGGAACAGTGTACCAAACAGCTATCACTGAATTATATAATAAATATGAAAATCAAATAAAACTACGTTTTATTTTTATTTAATTAATGAAATTATTGTATTGTCATTGGTCCTTTATAAGTATACAAAGTTTCAAGTCGATCAAATGATTTTAAGTGGGTGAAAATCGCGTTGAAAGATTCCGTTACATAGATAGATACAGGTCAAGCTAATATAAAGCGTGTAATAATTGGATAACTTGATACGAAAACCACTACATTTTAACGGAGTAAAGAGTGAGAATATTTCATAAAGAAGATTAATGATGTCAAAAAGCAAAAAATAAGAACATCAATTAATTTATCTTGTAATTAGACTAGAAAGGATTTCATGATATAAAAATAATGATTAATGAAAATAGGAATATAATTATAGATTCCAAGAGTTTATTAAATAAATAAATGGAAAAGTACTGTAATCAGATGTTTTTTCCCCCCTCTTTTCGTTCACACCGTTTTCCTTTGCTTTACCTTTTTTGTTAACTTTCTAGATACAAGGACAAGACAGACACCCAGACCCAAGGTGGAGATTCCCTACCCCGCCGGGAATCGAACCCGGGTCGCCGGAGTCACGGCGACGAACTCTGTTGAATGTACATTTAAACTGGATATTTAGTAGGATGATTTCCAGAGAATAGAAATTTAGTTACTAGCTAATACTCGGCTTGCGCTGCTACTCACAAATAAATGTTAATATGTTTTTACCTACCAGCCGTGCTCTGTTCGGGAATCTGCTTATCCCGATATTCTTGGCATCAATGAAAGACAAAAATTGTTATAGTGAGTTATCCGTAGAAGATAAACATATAGGCCTACTGACGCGGACTTTTCTGTAGAGGTTTTTGAGATGTTCAATTCTGTGTACATTAATTTGGTGTATTTGTTATGGTTTAGGCAGCGTAAGCCATTTAAGCGTCAAAATAGGAATCTTATTTCACGTTTTTCACTACAAAGGGTGATTTTTAGGGGTGAAGGGTTTGAGTATTACAACTCTATAGCCTATGTTCATCCCCGGAATCTCCTGAACATTTTTTTTAAAAAGCCACTTCTCAATAGGACGAACAGTATGGCATAGCACGCTTGTCCGGGAATCGACTTATTCCGATCTTCTTGGCATCATTGAAAAACAAAAATGGTTATTGTGAGTTATCCGTAAAAGATAAACGTACGCGATTCTAGAGTTTTTTTTTCAGATATTCAGTTCTGTGTACATTAATTTGGTGTATTTGTTATGGTTTAGGCAGCGTAAGCCATTTAAGCGTCAAAATAGGGACTTGATTTCACGTTTTTCACTACAATGGGTGATTTTTAGGGGTGAAGGGTTTGAATATCACAACTCTCTTATAGCCTCTGTTCATCCCGGCGATCTGCTGAACATTTTGCATAAAACCCCATCAAAATGGAATCAACAGTACGGCCGCGCATAGAATACAAACAAACATTGATTTTTGTATATAAGATGAAGCCAAGTGCATTAGAAGTTGAATAGGCGATAGATATATATATATATATATATATATATATATATATATATATATATATATAGCCTTTACTAGAAGTCCCGACCACGCGTTGCTATGGCTAAGGTATAAGTTACAAATTTAAACTAAGTTGCTGTCTTCCAGCCCGATTACTTAAAACTAATACACACGACATTAATAATATTGAAAATAAAATAAACACTGAACACACTTAAATTATGAAATAATCAATATTTGTAATTCAATTGAAATTCGCAGTTGCAACAAAAAGCACAGCCATCTGGACCTCTCTTTGTTAAATAATAAACCAATTCTCTTACCAAATTACCTTACACCTCCATCTGTTAGAATCATATGGAACTCATAGATAATTACACCGCCATCTGTTAGAATCGTATTGGAGCTCACAGATAATTATAATTCTTTATTAAATAATAAACAAATAATTTGCAATAAAAAATAATGCGACTATAAATTTAGTTATAAACTACCCTAAGTCACAAGTTGGATCAAACTGCACACAGTGTGCAAAATTTTATTAAAATCGATTCAGTAGTTTAGGATTCCATCGTGGACAAACAACATGACACGAAATTTATATATATATATATATATATATATATATATATATATATATATTATATGTCAGTCGGAACAAATTTCCGCTACCTCTTGTGTGAATTGAGAATACCACATGCATAAGAAAAATGTATGTTTGTGTTTGAATTCTTGGGTAGCTCAGGTCGTTAGAGCACTAAACGTACAGAGTTTAGAGACTCGGGTTCAAATCCCGACTCAAGCATTCATTTTTCTTTTCATATCTTATTTGCCTTCATTGCCAAATGTCAAAAAATATAGTTATAACATCTATATATACAAGCGTTACTGCTATAAAGTAAATATACTCTTTAAAAATTTGCTTAACTGTTATGTTAGCCACTAGATGTCAGTCGGAACAAATTTCCGCTACCTCTTGTGTGAATTGAGAATACTACCCCTCTTACTAATAATCCATATATAACTTTTATACAAGGTTTATACACATCTCAGTTGAAAATTCTTACTAATAAACACTGTATTAGCTGTTCAGTGTAGAAGAGGTGTACAACTTTACATGGGAATCGTTATACATGCCTCCAGCCTTGTTTAAGGATTCTATAACTAGACAAAATGACGGGCATCAAGATCAACTGATTGTTTTCTTATGATATTGATGAAAGTTTCCTTAAATTTAACCCAAAATGCAACACTTTAGCGACTGTTTGATGGATGCACATGGCATAGATAATATTAATAAAGCTCTGAGTAGGAAAATAAAGGCATCATAAAATGCCTTTCGTTACACTCATTCTCGATTAGGCCTAAACATATTTTTAAGTTGAACATTGAATCACAAAAGGATATGTTCTACAATAATTGCTGTAGACAAGATTTAACCTGAACGTAGTTTAAATGCTTCATAATATTATTTTAAGAAAACTTTCTTGCATCTTTAATACATAACACACACACCAATATAAAAATGTATTTAAGTATAGAACTATATTGATTTTTTTTTTCGCTTGAAATGATATTTTGTTGTTGGTAACATTTCCTACTATTTTGAACGTTTTCTAACGCATATTAAAACACTGCATGTAATTCATAAGTAATGGGGAAAGCTTTTATTAGTTTCCAAGAATTGGTAGAAATTCTTGACGTTAGATGGCAGCACATTACTGGGGAACAGTGATTTTGGTGCCTTAATGTTTTCACCTATTTATGGGTATATTTGGGTCACTGATTCCAAAGATGATTTCAGTTTCGTCCTATCAGCTCTAGTTTTTGAGATAGAGTTTATTCAAATTATATACCAGTTCAAAAATACTGGTCCACATATACAACTATATTACTCGCATACAATTAAATACAAAAGAACAAATACTTTCTTTTTCATGAAACAACTGTATCTATATAACTACCATAATTTATTTACACATTAGTCTCGTTAGAATCATTAATTTTCCTCCATCAGGTCGCAGAATCCCCGTTTCTGTGATTTCCTCCGATGCAATGATCTTGGACATTCTCGGTGGATGCTCCAACAGTAGTCCGCCATCATATGTATATCCCACCGTCCACGATACCTTTCTTCCATTGTACTTAATTCCTGGTGAAAACGCTCACCCTGTTCCTCACTTACATCTCCAAGATTGTCTGGAAATCGATCCAAATGACTGTGTAGGTAGTGTAATTTGATGCTCATGTTACAACCTAGTGCACAAAAAGCAGTGAGCATATTCTCCACTAGTTCATCACTATTAGGAGACTTATAGTTTCCAAGGAAATTCTTCACTACCATACAGAACGAAGACCATGCGGCTGCTTCAGTATCATTCATTGAGTCTTGAAATTGATGGTCATTAATAAGTTGGCGGATTTGTGGTCCATCCAATATACCTGCTTTTATTTTTTCCTTACTCAGTGCAGGAAATTTTGTACATATGTAGCCAAAACATGTTCCATCTCTATTCAACGCCTTGATGAACTGTTTCATTAAACCAAGTTTAATATGCAGTGGTGGCAAGATGATGTTGTTTCTGTCAACCAAAGGTTCTGCAACGATGTTTTTTTCTCCAACGGTCATGCTTTCTCTAAGAGGCCAATGCCTTCTCACCCAATGTTGATCTTTGGCTCTAGAGTCCCATAAACATATAAAGCATGGGTATTTGGTGTACCCACCTTGTTGTCCTAGAAGAAAATTCACCATCTTGAGATCGACACACATTACCCATTGGTGATCACGGTAAGAGATCTTCTCTAGCACTGTAGCTATTGTATGTTGATTTTCACGCATAGAAACTGAGTGACCAATTGGGATTGACCTGTATATGTTCCCATTATGCAAAAGAACACATTTTAGGCTGCGTTTGGAGCTATCTATAAATAACCGCCATTCACTTGGTGTGTATTTTCTTACACCCAGCTTCATTAACAGTCCTTCAACATTCATACAAAAAACAAATTGATTTTCTACTGTGAAGAATGGCAGGAAGTCTGTTTCTCTTTTGCGATAGACTGTGACCTTTGTGCCCGGTAACAGACATTGTTTCTCTGCCAGCCTGGAAGCTAACAACTCAGATGACTTCTTTGGAAGACTTAGATCCCTTATGAGGTCGTTCAGTTCCGCTTGACTAAAACCGGATGAAACTGATGAAGGTCCTGGGAAATCGCTGTCATTTCCCTCAGAATAGCTTTCAGTTGAATCATCCTCTTCTTCTGGTGACTCTGGAAGACTGGTAAAAATTGGAACAGGTATCTCCTCTGAATGTGGAACAGGGCGTCTTGCGGAGCGTAGATTGGGATATACCCATCTATTCCGGTTTTTGCTATTGATGCCCTTTACATTGACTGAACAAAAATAGCAGTCATCACTATGGTTAATTTGTTCTCGCCAGATCATTGGTTCCCCAAATTTTAAGCATTTCCGTTTCCCATTTGTCCATTGTCGTAGATGCTCTGTGCACGTTTTACATACAATGTGAGGTGCCCAAGGCTTATCTTGATCTCCCAGTTGTACTTTGAAATAGGCCAAATAAGCTCTTCTTACAAAGTCAGTTATAGGTTTTCTTTGTTGAGTGAATGTGTACTCCCCACAGATGAAACAAAACACATCAGGATTATTCACACATTTTCTTCGTGTTGAAGCCATGTCAGTCTAGAAAAAGGATAAACAATTGTCAAATTAGTAAAATTACATATGCAAACGGCAACAACAACATGAATATAACTTGGATTAAATCAATTAGTATTATGCAAACAATCGATTTACAATGGTGGTACATAAGAGCAGTATCATCAATATCTTGCAAACTAGAGCTGCTGCAACAAAATGGATGACATTTTTGGAATCAGCAGTGCCGAAATACCCAGAATCAGGTGAAAAATTTCAGGCACCAAGAAAAAAATATTCTTTTGTTCCCCAGTGATAATTATCTGTGAAACCAATTCTACGTTTTATTTGACATAGCGTGAAGTGAAATGTATATAAATTAAAACACACTTATTTTTTCCGTACCTCCTCAATTAGGGAATCTCTATTAATTCTTATCCATATTAATTTCTTACACAATAATCACTAGTTGATGTTGTTTCATTTCTGTTACAAACTGCGAGTAATATTGTTCTGACGACATTATGATGACGAATATGTGACGTATTGTGTATAACTGCTGTTTTCTTATATAGCTCCGGCACAACGTTTATTAGTAAGGAAATTATATGTGATCTACATAAGGCTTATATATTGTATAATTAAACAACTGATGAAAGCCTGTATTAGAGATTTTTATTAGTATATACTCGTATATACATGTATAAAAAAATGTATGTTTTTGTTGGAATTCTTTGGTAGCTCAGGTCGTTAGAGCGCTAAACATACAGCGTTTAGAGACTCGGGTTCAAATCCCGACTCAGGCATTCAGTTTTCTTTTCATATCTTATATATATATATATATATATATATATATATGTGTGTGTGTGTGTGTGTGTGTGTGTGTGTATAAAGCATCAGATACTCTTGGGATCCCAGCAAAAATTCTAAAATAAAGGGACAAAAATTGATGGATAATATACATATATATATATAATATGTGATTTGGGAATTAGAGATTCCTACAATTGAATGAAAATATTATATTATCTTATAATATATAAGAAAGGAGATAAAACCGACTGGAAAATCTACAAGCAGATCATTACTTTCAACTGTATAGGAAATTGCATCTGATTTCTGATAACACTACAATTAATACAAAGAAAATATTATATCCGTTTTTACTCATATATGTTAACAGTATTGTAAAACCTCATGCATGTCTAGTAGAGTTAAGGTAGTTAATAAAAAGCAGGAGTATTTCCAACTGCTTGGACAAATAAAGCTAAACGCTCTGGCTTGATGTTAGTAGGTTTTACATACGTAATTCTGGAAACTTAGTTTACAGCTCCATGAACATAATTAAATCTTATTGGTAATCTACATACAACTCTTCTTCTGAAAGAGTTGAAAACACTAATTGATTATAGGAACATTAATGAATACACAGAAATCACCTCTTCCATTTAGTTGATAAAAGACCCAGATCTTTAACGGAGCCATTGGAGCCCTAATTATATAATTACAGGTCTTATTAAATTATTCCACCTCTATTATCAAGAATTAATATTTGTAGGGATAACAATTATATTACTAACAATAGTTCAGTGAGTGAAGAACATTATTTTGATCTAGGAACTGACACAGCAAATTGCAATTAATAATATTATCTTTAGAAACATACCGATTAATTTAATATAGAAAAAATAATGCTTGTTGGTTTGTTTGTTTGTGATTGGGCCTTTTGCAAAACATTCAGGAGATTCCCGGGGTGAACATACGCTATACGATAGTTATGATCTCGATTCCTACACCCTTAAAAATCGCCCTTTGTACTGGAAAACGTGAAAAAAGTAGCTCTTTGGACGCTTAAATGGCTTACGCTGCCTAAATCATAACAAATACGCAAAATTAATGTACATGAAATAGATTATCTCAAAACAAAATGTCTGCGACAGCATATGTTTATCTCTTACGGATAACTCACAATAACCATTTTTGTCTTTCATTGATGCCAAGAAGATTGAGACAAGTACGTAGATTCCTGTGAAGCATAGCAGCACATGGCGGGTATTATTTTACGGATAACTCACAATAACAAATTTTATCTTTTAGGTAATTTTATGACAAGAAGTTCGAGATAAGTAGATTCCCGGGCAAAACTGGGTAATCAGCACAGGGAATCTTAAAATAATTATAATATACATTTATAATTATTTTTCAGTTTACTTATTCAACTAATTATAACAATTACATTATATTTTATCTTTCAGCTCATTTATGCCAACGAAATCGGAATGAGTAGATTCCCAGACAACGCCGGGTAATGAGCACGGGGTATCTAAAAAGTATAAATTTATAACTATTTTTCCTTTTGCTTATTCAACTAAACATAAAAGCACATTAATTTTCATTTACGAGTATTTAGGCGTAGCAGCGAACGCCGGGCATTAGCTAGTACTTAATATTTTGAAGTTCTTTTAACTTATTCCTTATCTGAATTGTTATATTAAATTCCGACCGATGCGATGTAGCATTTTATTTCTATAATTTGCACTCCTTCTCAATAATATTGAGTTGTTAATACAATTTGTTGAACCGTAATAATAATTCAGGTCAGGTAATTTTTTAAATTGTACAGAATAATGAATGAAAAATCTGAATAACTGGAAACCGAAAATCGGAAATTTTTGTCATCATCATCATCATCACTCCAGGGATTAGGCAATTGCCCGTTCCGACTTCATAATGCATCAGCCAACGTCTTCTAGGTCTTCCAACATCACGCCTTCCTCTTGCTTGATAATTTCTGGCTAACAATGGATATCTCTCCTTGCTCATTCCATCCATGTGATCAATCCATTTCTGTCTGTAATTCGTGACTTTATCCAATAAAGGCTGTACTTTCAATTCTTCTCTTATATCCTCATTTCTTATTCTATCAAGTCTTGTACATCCTTTTACTTGTCTTAGGAACCGCATCTCTGCCGTCTGTAATCTATCCTTCTGTCTTTTCACTGGAGCCCAAGTTTCACATCCATACAATATTGTGGGAACCGCCATAACATTATACATTTTTATCTTGCCCCCCCAGGAGCTATCACCTTGACGTGGTGGGGGGGCTTAGTACCCGATGAACCAGACGACTCTACTGGGGAAGATTGACTTAGGTTAATCTTGCTGGTGGGTAAGAGGCGAGGGGAACTAAGTATAGCTCACAACGAAGGAATGGCGTCTGTATCCATATTGGGCGGCCACATCTTCGTCAAGTCAAGTCTTCAACGGTCAACAGGGCGACAAGGAATAGCACAGCTAAACTTGTAGGGCTTGAAGAGCGGAAAGAAGCAGCCCTCTCTTGGGGGGTGGATACCCAGAGGAGCATGTTTGGAGGCTCAGAGGAAGCAGCCCTTCCACCATCCTTGTCCTGCGAAGCGCTCGTAACGCTTCCAGGAGACATTTATCTTACTGAGAAGCTTCATGGAAATTTTTGTGCATAATTAAAAATCACAAAAATATTTTAGAATCCATGATATCTGTCTTGGTTAAAATTGTTTGAAAATTTTAAGAAAAAATCTAAAATATATTTACATTTTCAAATAAATAACTTTAGCTCACCACATTCTAAATACCCAATTCTGGTGTTTGCAAAGTATAATATCAACATTTACTTATTTCTATTTGCACCTGTATTAAGAAAAGTATTTACCTGTAAATGCCATAATGGCAAGGGAAGCTACAATGAAAACAATGACTGAAAGCTTCATTGTTGTCGTTCTGATGATACTATGCTGGATTTATTTTTGTGAGGCCTATTTATACTGAAATATCCTAACGTGGCAATTTGTGATATATAATTCTTTTATATCCATGAACCCATGTGAGAAGGATGTACGATATATATTTAGTAAGATCATGATCTAATATGATAATTTATCACATATATTGTCTGAAATAATCTTATTTCTTTGTCCTTAATTAAGTGAATACTCCGTAATCAGATTATCCTCAGCCGAGATTGAAAGTATATAGCGGTAATAAAAGTAATAATAGTAATAATAATAATAATAATAATAATAATAATAATAATAATAATAATATTATTATTATTATTTTTATTATTATAATCATCATCATCCGCTATCATGAAAGCTGCCGCTGTCTTCCAGTAACCAAACACCATTCCTCTCTGTCCATCCATTGATCTTCCTCCAGTCCCACTGATATGCATAATAATAATAATAATAATAATAATAATAATAATAATAATAATAATAATAATAATAATAATAATAATAATAATAATAATAATAATTATATCTTAAAAGAATTGAATCCTACGCCAATTTTGGAATTTATTAAACAGTACCAACTAAATTGGAAACACCATCTTGAAAGAATGAGTTCAAATCGGTTCCCCAAAGCTGTTTATAATTATATACCAAGAGGACGAAGATCACTGGGCCGTTCTATGAACCGCTGGAGGGAAAATTTTCTATAGGATCGTAACAGGCCTTGGCCTAATACTTGGAAGGAAGAAGAAAATAATAATATATAATAATAATAATAATAATAATAATAATAATAATAATAATAATAATAATTATGTGAATAATAATAGAGGAAGGCCATGGCTGAAGTTTATGGGCGATTATATGCTCCTGTATTTCTTCGCTCTATTTATAGTATCTTGTGAATTACTGTATTAATAATAGCTGTTTGTGAAGTGTTTAATATTTAACTATATACGATTATTATAAGTGGTTCTTCAAATTTGATAATATTTCATAGTAAGTTCAGTTTTAAATGTTTTCGTTGGACTTGTTTATTGTGCTTAGCAACCACATAACCTTGATTTTGTTTATCAATTTGTGTACATACAATTAAGATTGTAAAACATTAATATATAAATTGTGTCGTTATGGACGGCGATGAAGGGGGCTCTTTCGAGCAGTGCCTTGAGACCCTACAAACAGTAACGGAGGAAAGTGTAAAGATGAGAAAAGACCTAAAAGAGAAAATATTAAATACTGTGACTAAGCTAAGGGAGATTTTCAAATCTATGGCAAAGGATACTTTAGAAAAAGAAAAGAAAATTGCTGATTTAAACAAAAAATTAATAGAAGTACAAAACAACATTAGCGACGACATCTTCCGAGGCAAAAATGAAGTATCCCGAAATTGTGATGAACGTACCTCAAAAGCATAAGCAAACGAGAATTTTTAAAATAATTCTTAAGTCTAAGAAGAATGACAGCATAGATAATATGAAAACTCTAATTAAACAAAAAGTTAACCCAACTGAGATTAAGGCTGGTGTATGCACCTTTAAATCCCTTACAAATGGGAATATATTAATGGAGTCTAATACCAAATCTGACGCAGAAAAAATATGCTCCAGTGTCAATGAAAAATGTGGCGCAGAAATAGAAGTTAATGAAATGAAATTGAGAAGCCCTAAAATGATAATATATAATGTTCCACAGGAGATGGAAATGTATCAAATGAAGCGAGCAATATGTGGACAAAACACAGAATTGAATATAAAGGAAGACGACTTTCAGCCAACATTTGTCTTTAAAGATAGAAAAGATAACATAAACTTGGTCATAGAAATCAAGTCAGTAATAAGGAAGACAATACTAGGCAGAAAGATCAAATTTGGTTGAAACATGTATAACTTAGATGATTACATTAAAATAAACATATATTTTAAGTGCGGTAAGTATAACCATCGCGCTCAAGAGTGTTGAGGCGATCAAACATGCCCACTCTGCACAGGTAATCATCACATTAGAGAATGCACAGTAAGAAAGAAGAATACAAATGCATTAATTGTGTTAATCACAATAAATACAATAAAACGGCACTGGTAAATGAGAATCTCTCTTCAGTTGATAAAAAAATGTAAGATTTATAAGGCAATGTTAAATAAGTACATTCTCACACAAACTATTAATATGGCTACAAGACATAATACAGGTGCGATTAATAACCAGTTTCATACATTAAGATGTCTCCAACTTAACATGCAACATTCTAGGAATGCAACCAACAATTTAGTGCAAATTATAAGCGAACAAAACACAGACTTAATATTCACGCAGGGGCCGTATGTTATTAATAATCAACTAGCAGGTCTCCCCAAGACCTTTGTAACATTTACAGGGGGAACCGGGAGTAAACGTACAGCAGTAATAACGAATAATAAAAAAATGGATACAATAGTTATTAACCAGCTAAGCAACACGGACTGTGTTGTAGTAGAAATCATTACCAGCAACAAAAAAAAATACGCAGCGAGCTTATTCTTTGATATTGAAAGAGACATAGAAAGAGATATACAACACATTGAAACTATAATACATCATGCAAAGGACTTTGGAGTATTAATCGCAGTTAACACAAATGCTAGGAGCATCATCTGATTCGACAATAAAACGAACCAACGAGGTAAAAAACTTGAAGAATTTATAACTACCAGGAACTTAATAATAATTAACGAAGATAATGGAATCCCAACATTTGAGACTAGTAGAGCTAGCAATCGAGTCGACTTAACGATCTCCACTTCTAATCTCTTTCAATCCGTTATTAGGTGGACCAGCGGAGAGGAGGAAAGTTGCTCTGACCACAAACTCATCTCTTTCAAAATAGCAGGAAATAATGAATACAGAACACCTGGACAGAATAATTATCCACGATACATAATAAAAGAAGAAAACTTCCACAAATTTGATGAAAGCCTGATGGAAACGATCAAAGCCACATTTAGTTGTACAACAAAATATACAATAATTGTTGAAAAAGAACTAACAGAGAAACTTAAGAACACAAACCCCACTGATGAGGTCATAGAAGATTTCTTTTCCTGCATTCAAGTAGCAAGTAGATTGGCATTTCGATCAAAGAATATAAGTAAAAAAGGAAAGGTAGATCTGTTCCTTGGTGGACAAACGAATTAACAATTCTACGTAAAAAGACAAACGCAATGAGGCGAAGATACCAAAGAACGCAGAACAATAATTCAAACCTAAGAGAAGAGAGAAATAATCTCTACCAAGAAGGCAAACGGGCGTATCAAGTTAAGCTCCAAGAGGAAAAAAAAAAACAAAGTCATGGTGAAATGCTTGTACAGTTACACCTGGATCCAATCCATGGAACGTAGTTTACAAAAGCCTATCTGGAAAAACTAGAAGTAAGACCTCCTTGACTACACTTAGAATGCCAGAAGGGTTATATACCAAGGACATGGAAAGTACAGTAAAACATGTAATAGATTATTTTGTACCTGAGGACAACAAAGAAAATGAAAATAAATATCATTCAGAAATTAGAAAACATATAGTGGACCCACCAGAAGAAGCAGATGACAGAGGATTCACAAAGGAGGAAATCCTTGCTGTGCTCAAGAAATTTGATCCTAAAAAAACACCTGGGGAAGATGGAATATCAAGTGACATACTACTACGAGTATTCGAACTTATCCCTAACTTATTTACAGAACTGTACAATACATGCTTGCAAGAAGGTTGCTTCCCAAAAATGTGGAAAAAATCAATAATAGTTCCAATCACCAAATCAGGCAAGGAGCATACTAATGAAGTGGTCAAAATACCAATGGAGCGGGAAAAGTACTGCAGAAGCTACTCATCGGCAGAATTCTACATCACATGTACAAGAATAAATTACTTAATAACAACCAATTTGGATTCACCCAACAAGTAGGAACAATAGAAGCAGTAATGGAGGTAACAAAAACCATTAAACAGAGCCTGAATATAAAACAAAGTGTAGTTCTGGTAAGTCTAGATGTTATTAAAGGTGCATTCGTCGCGGCATTGTGGCCGAACATACTATACAATCTAAAACAACTTAAATGTAAAAAAAATCTTTACATTTTAGCACAGAATTATTTCAGAGACAGATCAGCAATGTTTTCAGTGAATACGCTTATGGTTACAAAGGAGATAACCAAAGGATGCCCACAAGGGTCCTGTAGCGGACCTGGCTTTTGGACTATCACTGTTGAACCTTAACTTCTCAAACCACTCGAATGTTATCGCTTTCGCTGACGACCTAATACTTCTCTCCACAGGAAGTAACGACAATGAGGCAGAAAATTACGCAAATACTGAAATAAGAAAAATAGAATTATGGGCTAACAATAACAAAATCACATTCAATGAATCCAAGTCCACAGCAATGTTAATATCAAGAAAAATGACCTCCATTAATAAAAATATCAGTATATACGTCAACCATGAACGAATCAAGCAAGTTCAAGAAATGAAATATTTAGGAATCCACCTCAATTGAAAAACTAAGCTTTGATAAACACATTGAGATAACAACGAACAAGGCTATGAGCCTAATGAACATGTTAAGAAGGGCAGCTAGAATGCAGTGGGGACTGGGACATAAAGTAAGACTATATATAATAGAGCAATCTTGCCTATGTTAACATATGGGGCCCCAATATGGGAGGAAGAATTAAGAAAACAAAAAAATATATAAAAAAACTGAAGAGGGTTCAAAGAATTTTAAATGTCACCATAGCCAAAGCCTATAAAACATTACCATATGAAGTATCTTGTATCACAGCTGGAATTAAACCCGTAACTATCAGTATACAAGAAACAGCCCAGTTATACAGAGCCATACACGATGACCACACAAACATTGACGCACCACTCGAAAAGGAGGAGTGGCCACATCCGGCAGAAAGAATTAATGTGGACGAGATTGAAGAATCGAACAACTACAAAATAAAAATATACACTGATGGCAATAAATTCCAAGGAATGGTAGAGGCTGTTACAGTTATCTTAAAAACGGAAAATTAGAGCATACAATAAAAACCAAACTGTCCAATCGTTGCTCAAATAATCAAGCTGAACAGATAGGAATTCTTAAAGCTCTAGAAGCAATACCATCAATTGACCAAGTCAGCTCTGAAGAAAGTCTTGTTGCAGTTTGTACAGATAGTCAAGTTACTCTCGACCTAATTAAAAACTACTTCAAACAGGGACACATCATACCAAAAATAAGACAAACAATAGCAAAGCTCAGGGAACATAATTGGACACTACACATCGGCTGGATAAAAGCACATGTTGGAATTTATGGGAATGAAATGGCAGATCAATTAACAAAAGAAGCTGCAACTGAAACCAGCGTACCCGTAGAATATACAAAAATACCTAAATCATCAATAGTTGCCCAAATAAAAGAAGAAAGAACTATTAAATGGCAGAACGAATGGAATATCACAGATAAAGGAGCCACCTGAAAGAAGTTCTTCCCATCAGTCAGAGACAGATTAAAACTTAAATGTGAAATAACTCCAGAATTTTCTGAAATGGTAACTGGTCATGGAAAAAAAAAAATCACATTTTTATCATATTGGAATATTAAACAATGCAACCTGTCTATGTAGAAAATCAATTCAAAACGTAGAACATCTCCTTTATAATTGTGAATTGCAGCATTCTAGAAATAATTTGAAAGAACAAATCAACAAAGAAGGAGGAACATGGTCTGTGACGGAGAAAGATCTAATACACAAACATTTAAGATATTTCAAAAAATATATAAAACAATAGTGTACAAAAATGAGTGATTAACAAGTGACGAAGATAAAAAGACATGTAAAAAATACCAAATATGTGATGATATGTGATGTTATGTTATCTGATTTTATCTTTGTTATGTTATGCATGTAATATTACTAAGGTAATGGGGCACGCTGGAAAAAAATAAATGAAAATAATAATAATAATAATAATAATAATAATATAATAAAAAATAATAATCTATCTATCTATCTTCGGGTTTTTTACAGCTGCTGCTGTCTTCCCGTGCCAAACTTCCAAAGACTACAGTCCTGGGCATCTTCGATGCTTGGCCCTCTAGCTTGCATTACTGTCTTCATGTTTTCCTTCCATGTTAACTTTGGTTTCCCTCTTTTCTTCTTTCTGTTCGGATGCCATTCATATAGTTATAATAATAATAATAATAATAATAATAATAATAATAATAATAATAATAATGACAATAATTATAATAGTCACTTACTTACTCACTGGCACTATCGAACCCGTAGGTTCATGGCCGCGCGGACATAAGCTCTCCATACATCCCTATCCTGAGCTAATGCTTTCCAATCATTCCCTGTATAATCTACTTCCCTCAAATCATAATTAATGTTATTCTCCCACCTCATTCTTGGTTTACCAACTGGGCTTTATCCGTCTGGCTTTCCTACAAGAAGCTTCCATGCAAGTCTTTCATTCCCCATACGTGCAACATGTCCTGCCCATCGCAGTCTACGAGACTTAACTGTTCTTATTATATCTGGCTTCCTATAAAGACCATGTAGTTCATTGTTATGTAGTCTTCTCCATTCACCTGTCTGTTCATCTCTCTTTGGTCCAAAAATTTTCCTAAGTACTTTATTCTCAAATACTTGTAATCTCCTTTCCTCCCTTAAAGTAAGAGTCCATGTTTCGCATCCATATAATATAACTGGTAGAATAATAGTTTTATATATTTTCGATTTAACGTTTTTTGAAAGGAGTTGGGACATCAAGAGTCTCTGCAATGCATAATAACACGCATTTCCAGAATTGAGCCTATGTTTAATTTCTTTGTGCATCTCATTCCTATTTGTGATTATTGTTCCTAGGTATTTGAATTCAGCCACTTCCTCAAAATGTTCCTCATTTGTCATTAGCTGTCCATTTCCATTATATAATGTATTTCTACGTGTGACCATATATTTAGTTTTATTGATATTTACTTCCAGTCCTAATTTCTTAGTGTTACTCAATAGTGTGTGCGTATTGTCCTTTAGTATCTCCTCACTATCGGCCAACAATACTACATCATCTGCATAAACTAACAGTTTATTAATACCATTCAGTTGTAAGCCTTCCTCATTCTCTAAAGATTTAATGGCATGCTCTAGTACAAAATTAATAGTAGATGAGGTAGTTCATCTCCTTGTTTCAACCCATTCTGTATTTCAAAAGTGTCCGAAAACTCTTTGCCTACACGCACCCTACTCTTTGTGCTATTTAGACACATTCGTATAAGTCTAACCAACTTTTTAGGAATTCCGAACTCCAGCAGGATACTATATAACTTCTCCCTCTTAATTGAATCATATGCTTTTTTGAAATCTACATATATTTGATGTACGGTACCACTATATTCCCATTTCTTTTCTAAAATCTGTCTTATACTAAAAATCTGATCTGTTGTAGACCTGTTTCTTCTAAATGCACATTGATGATCTCCTAGAATGTCATCAATATAGGGAGCAAGTCTGCTTACTAATATATTTGTTAGAATTTTGTACGAAGTTGAAAGTAATGAGATGCCCCTGTAGTTGTTGCAATCAGTTTTATCTCCTTTCATATAAATTGGTACGATAATTGATTCTTTCCATTCATCTGGAAGAGCTTCTTTTTTCCAAATGATACTAAGCAACCAGCGTATCTTGTCCATCAATTTTTCTCCCCCTGAATTTATCAGTTCTGCTGGGATCTCATCTGAACCTGATGCTTTATACATCTTCAATTTTTCAATCGCCATTTCAACCTCTAATGCACTTGGCTCTGTGACTAGCATTTCTGCTGTCTGTAAATTATCCTTCTCAATGTCCTGTTCTGTATGTACAATAATAATAATAATAATAATAATAATAATAATAATAATAATAATAATAATAATAATAATAATAATAATAATGATAATCTTCTTCCGTTTGCAGTATTGGGTGATGATACCCGTTGTGCGACTACGAAAACAGATCTTTCCATCGGTTGAAGGGTCTTCCGAGGTCTCTTTTGCCTTTAGGTTTGAGGTGGTAAATCATCTTTGGTAAACGGGAATTTGACATTTTCTGGACGTGTTGGAAACATTTAATCTGATAATTTTGTATATGTTCCACCATTTCCCTACTATTCCACTGCATCCTTATCTCATCACTGTTCATTCTATCCCTTAAAGTTACTCCTGTTAGTGATCGAAGGAATCTCATTTGTGAACTATTAATGCGGGATTTATCTTTTGCTCGAAGTTTCCAGCATTCACTTCCGTATAGTAGAGCAGGTTTGGCTATGGCATTATGAAATCTCAATTGTATTTCTTTCCTCATTTGTTTTCCAAAATTTCTCCTAATTACACCATTTAGTCTGATAATGATAATGATAATGATACTGATAATGATGATAATGGTGATAATGATAATAATGATAATGATAATAATGATGATGATAATAATGATAATAATAATGATAATCAGGGCAGGGATTTTGATGACCTAAAAAAACGCTAAAAATGACATCTAAAATGCCCGAAAAATTGTTAGAAAATGACTTCAAAAGCTGAAAAAAATGACCTAAAAATGAACATTCTTATGAACTAGTAAGTATAAAAATCGTACCTTGAATTAATAGCTCTCCTCTTTATTGCAATAGATGACAGTGTACATCAGGAGATTCTGGAATGAGAATGATCGGCGATTGTCGGCGAGGAAATTGTTATACATTGAGAAGCTTCTTTCCACTTCCGCACTAACCACAGGAGCATACTTGAAGAGTGACAGATCGCTAGGTGTTAATTCATCTTGTATCTGCGCTGTTTTAAAGCTTTCACCTGAGAGTACTTTTACGATTGTGCACATGGTTTTGTAACCTGGATTCTTGTCCAACACACTTCTAATTTTCATTGAATTCTTTTCGCCAATATCACCAACCACACTGTACAGTTTTTCTTGAACATCCTTAACCAATGCTATGGAATTTTCCAGAGCTATGCCCCTTTCTTGAAGACGATCGATAGCTGATGGTAAAGAGCCAAAATGTGTCTTAATATAAGCCAATTTTCCCTCCATTTCATCATCTTTAAACACTTCTTGGGCTCTCCGAATTGCTCTGGCGTTTTCTTTAGAAAGCGAATTCACAAAGGATTTCACTGTTTGAAAATGTTCACAAAAGTAAAAACAAGCTTCTAACCAAGTACCCCATCTTGTTATTATTGGTTGCGGAAGTAAAGGAATACCGGGAGCCAGGGCTTTGAAATGTTCTCTGCGTGGAGGAGATTTTACTAATATCTTTTTTACATTTGAAATAAGTGCATCCACTTGTGGAAAGTATGACCTCACTTCTTCTGCCACTCTATGTAGCGCATGTGCTAAACAAGTAATATGCACCATTTTGGATAGAAGTCCTTAATTGATTTTGCAGCTTTAATCATAATTATATGTGGCTGCATCTGTCACAAAAAGCAGCACATCATGCTGGATTCCATTAGGCCAGAGCAAGAACATTGACTGGTCAAACAGAATTAATATACTTGAATGATTCACTTTCTGTAGAATTTCAGAAGTCAGCAAAAATGTTTTACCTGGTCCATCCAGCTCTAGCGTCCCTACTTTAACATTAGCTACGTATCGACCTTCATCATCGCTGGTTTCATCTATGGAAACGAAGATCTTCTTACCTCTGACTTCATCTCTAATTCTTGCCATATTTTCGTTATAGCACACAGGAATATAATGTTTTCTTAATGTTGATTCGTCTGGTGAAGAACGTCCCATGTGACGTTCCAGAAAGTTTTTTAACATAGGGTTGTTTATTTTCTTCAATGGAATATTCACAGACATTAGCACGTCACATAATTCTTTTAAAAAATCGGAGGATATACTCGCTTTTACCCCTACACTCTGAGCAATTAATAACTGTGAATTTTTCTTTTTGTCAGCATTTTCCACTGCACGTTTGTGTTTTTCGCTGCCGATATTTTGTTGCACTGTGAATCTTTCCTCAGCCGCCACCTTAACTTCACAAACTTTACAAAATAATATCGAACCGTCTGTTGAAAAAAACCTGTTGTAACCGAGATATCTATTCATTCACTACTGAAACAGTGTGAAGAAAGAACGCACTTCACTGCTTACGCAATATTATAATGTCACGCAACCCAAGGAGTGGCCCCAACAGCTTTATTGAGAGGAAAGCAGAGTTGCAACATTGTGCGTGCAGACAACTTGGAATGCTGGTAGTAAATGATATCTTAGAAATATATTTTTTATTTCCGTATTCAAGAATCAAGGACGTATTTTTATGAATTATAAAAATTGTTAAAATTATTAAAAATAACCTTAAAATTAAAAATAATGATAAAAATGCCCTATAAATTTTTAAAATGACCTGAAAGATTAAAACAGTAAAGAAGACCAAAAAATGACGTAAAAATTCTACATATCTGTAATCAGCAGCTCTTATCCAGGATTTATATATGTATGGGCATTTTAAGGGATGTAAAGAAAAAAATATGACATGTCATCAAAATCCGCGCCCTGATGATAATATTAATAATAATAATTGTAGCAGGGATAATATATACTTACTACACATACAGGTTAATTGTTCACGGAACTTTATTTCTAAACCTGTAAGTAGCTATAAAGTTCTTCTCTCTGAAGTTGACTGTATATTTAGGAGTTACGGTGACACAAAGAATTAAACATATGAAAATAAAACTATATTTCAACTAGATAATCATATACACTAAGGTTAACACGTGCTCACGTCGTGTTCAGTTCTCTCACTAATTACTCACACAGAGCGCACCACAAAACACAACTGCTCTCTACGAGCCACACACACACAAGAACAATGTGCACACAACGCCGCTCAATCCATGAGAATACTCAGGTTAGCCAACACTGACATATCTCGCTAACCACTCAAGGCCGCTAACCTGAGGCGTCAACATACTCCCCGCTTTGAGGGATCTCACGATTTAACACATCGGTGAATCTCTCAACACAACTGGGTAAGGGGACAAGTTTCACAATGGCTCGTCGAAATAATCCAGTTTTAGTCCTAATGGTGACCACTCGTACCACACCGTCGATCCCAGGGTGAAGCTGTTGGATCACACTAGTTTTCCATACCAGAGGTGGTAAATTGTCGTCCCGAAGGATCACAAGATCACCGACAGCTGGGCACCATCTCCCGGCAGACATCCATTTCCTCCTTTGCGGAAGCGACTGCAGGTATTGTCTGGACCACTGTTGCCAGAAAGACCTGTAGAGAGCCTGAACTACCTTCCACCTTGCATCGTAGGAAAGGGGACAGTTGGCTATATCAGGAGGAATAGTACTAGTTAATAGTCTACCTACCAGGAAGTGACTTGGAGTTAGGTACATTTCTTCATGGGATTCACTGGGCGTGCAGATAGGTCTAGAATTTAGTACAGACTCGATCTGACACAACAAAGTACACAATTCTTCAAAACTAAGAATAGTTTTACCTATAGTCTTTTTCATAAGGGATTTAACCGATTTTATTCCTGCTTCCCAAAGTCCACCAAAATGGGGACTAGAAGGAGGAATAAATCTCCATTCAATGTTCATATTTGCTATGTTCTCGGTAATAACAATCGCATGTTTCTTTACAAAATTTAATAACTCGTTATTGGCCCCAACAAAATTTGAACCATTATCACTCAATATGAGACAAGGGCGTCCTCTGCGGGCAACAAATCTATAGAGGGCAGCAATGAAGTCCTTAGTAGTAAGGCTCCTGACAACTTCTAAATGGATAGCCTTAGTTACTAAACATACAAAAAGTGCTATGTAAGCCTTGAATTTCACCTTAGATCTTGGGTTGTCTCCCTTTATTACAATTGGACCTCCGTAGTCCAAACCTACCTTAACAAAGGGAAGACTTTGCTCTACTCTATACTCAGGACGTTGTCCCATCATCTGACTAGTTCGAGGTGGTTTAACTCTGAAGCATTTGTAGCAGGACCTAATTACTCCACGAATAGTATTTCTACCACGAGGTATCCAATAACGGGTGCGCAGTGAACACAGAACTGCTTGAGCACCGGAGTGAAGTAACATCTCATGTTCATGCTTCACTAACAGTTTAGTCACAACATTTTTAGCTGGTAATATGATTGGATGCTTCTCATCAAATGTCAACTGAGAATTCTCAAGACGGCCACCAACTCTGAGAAGTCCATTTTTATCCAGGAATGGGTTAAGTGATCTCAAGTCACTTGAAGAATCTACTTGTTTCTTGGAAGTTAACTCGTGGATTTCCCTCTTGTATTCAATGGCTTGAATGCGATTCACCACCATTAGTTCCGTTTGTTTCAACTCGATTGAAGATAAGGAACCGGAATATAATTTTTCTCTCTTTTACGAGTATTATGGATGAATCTCAGTACATATCCATATACTCGTTTCAGTTTGAGCAATGAAGAATACTTCTCAAATTCAGGCACTTGTACCTTAGACATCAGTACCTGAATTTGTGTCTTCAATTCTGAGTCCACTCTAGGTGGCGATTCATTGTTGGTCGTTGTTCTAGACTCTTTAATTACGCACTGATGCGGTAAGTAGAAAGTACTCTTGTTTCCTTCTAAGGGTGGTGCAAGCTCCATGTGTCCTAGATCGCTGTACTCTCTCATAAATCCGACATAGTGTCTTTTAATTGAGAATGTTTATCAAACTTACTCTCAATGTGCTTAAATCTCTTAATAGCAGTATGTTTAGATTCAGCGACCGAAGGAACATCAAGACGTGTAGGTAACTTCACAATAAAACGACCAGATTCATCTCTTTGGACGTTTTCAACGAAATGTTGTTCACACGCTTTCTCTTCTGGACTAAGAACAGGGTTTTGCAGTTCGTCTAGCTGCCAGAACCTTTCCAGTTTTTTATCCAGAGAATCACGTTTCACAAAATTTACCGAACGAGGATCTACTCTTTTCTTAATACAAAGTTCAGGAAAGGTATCTGAAAATATGTAACCAAACTCTGTTTTGATCAACGTGGGGTATCCCTTCCTTCTCAAAGTCTCAGAACAAACATTATCATGGTACACGTCTGCGCCGAGAAGAAGTTCAATCGTGGCAGGTTTATTAAAGTTTGGATCACTCAACACAATGTTAGACGGAATATTCCAGTTTGAATGATCAATCTCGGTGGCAGGACATTGAGATGTGATATTATGTACGACAGCACAATTCAAGTTCAACCTATAGTTAGACACTCTGGACAACAATTGCACCTTACAAGTAAGACTGACTGGAGAGACATCTGAGTCTCCAATACCTACAATAGGAAGTTTGCACGATTGGGTTGCAAGACCTAACTTACTCAACAGATTTGTAGTCATAAAAGATAACTGGCTGGCAGAGTCCAGTAACGCTCTAACCTTAACTAACCGCCCTAATGTATCTTTCACATTAACACAGGCAGTGCTAAGAAGTACGTTTGAGCCTAGCCCGGAGGTTATCTTCATAGCAGTGGGAGACACAATAGCTGGATGCTCAAACATTAGGCTTTCTTTCAAAATGTATTAGAGTATTGTGTTTGTGTTGACATTTGGAACAAGGTTTCTCTTTACAAAATCTCGCTGTATGCCCTTTTGAAAAGCAGTTAAACATAATCTAATCTGACCAACTAAATGTACTCTTTCATCTACTGTTAATTGGTTGAACTCCTCACAATCTGGTAAATTATGTTTATTTGATTTGCAATTATGGCAATATCTTGATTTGTTGTCATTAGCAATATGGAAAGATTTGACTTTAGGCTTACATCTGGTTTCTCATTTACTACAATGTTTTTACATTCACTGAGCTCCAAGGTTTGAGCTTTTCTCTCCAAAAAATCCATAAAATCGACTAAGCTAGGGTATCAGTAGCACCATGTTTAGCTTCCCACTCTGACCTATGAATACCTTTCATTTTACTCGATATAATTTCCTGCAACATTAGATCTGATAACAGAACATCACTCTGAAGGTTCTCTATGGCATTAATATTGCCCTTTACTTGGTTAAGTACTTTCCTATACTCTGCAGCAGTACCTGTACTACAAGAAGGTAAGCTGAGTAAGCACTTAACATGCTGAGACAATATCATGCGTCTGTTGTCGTACCTTTGCTGAATTAACTTCCAGGCCGTACCAAAATTGCCTTCAGTTATCGCTAAATTACTGAGTAATTGCTTAGGTTCGCCTTCCAGTGACGATAATAAATAATGAAGCCTTTGAACATTATCTAAGTTGGTATTGTTAATTACAAGGGACTCAAAAGTATTCTTAAACGAGAGGTATTCAGTCAATTCTCCTTGGAAATGGGGAATCTGAATAGCCGGTTAAAACTACAACTCGATCTACTAGATGCACGTGACTCATCAAAACCATGACTATCTGTGGGTTTTTGAAGACTTTCTATTAAATCCTGAACCTTGCCACACAACTCATAATATTAATTTTCAAAATCCTCATGATCCCTTGCATGATCCTGACCTGGCTTTGAATCTACTTCAAGCTCTAAGAAATTCTTAACTGCCTCAAACTGTTCCCAAATATCTCCTAGTTTATTTTGTCTAGCTACTAATGTGTTTAGGGAAATGGTTTCACTATTAATATAATTTTCCAAATTAGTAAGGCTTCTTTTAAGAATGCCTCGCTTTTGGATAGCCTTTGTCTCACTTTCAAATGACATTTTGATAAATAACCAATTACCGAACAATATAACACAGCAAATATTTTATAAAATAATTAAATATATATATAAATCACACAAATAATATGGCAATTTGAAATATCATGTCAGCTCGACTCAATACTAATTTAGTCAATTTGTTCTCAAATATCAAGTCTAGGTTTATGGAATGAGGTGGGATATCAACTCTAAGATAGGAGATACAAGCATGCAATAGTTACTTAGCTTTAGGCCTCTACTGAGATTTCCAATCGACCAGACATCTGTGGTACTCTAGAATGTGCCACCACGCTACTAGAAGGTCACAGTACCGTTAATATCAAAGGATAGCTCACTCTAAGACAATTCACTATCAAAATGATATTTCCTTGCACTGGGACTAGACTTCTCGAAGCTCGAAGTTCTGCAAGGGGGTCGCGGTCCGCTAGTTGACACGGCAACACCACGTGGTTTCACTGTTCTTTGTGCGATATAGTTCTTCACGTAAATAATACTTTTTGTGTCACAATATTACGACTTTTCACAAGGCGACTGTTAGATCCGGCCCGGAGGACCAAAAATATGTAGCAGGGATAATATATACTTACTACACATACAGGTTAATTGTTCACGGAACTTTATTTCTAAACCTGTAAGTAGCTATAAAGTTCTTCTCTCTGAAGTTGACTGTATATTTAGGAGGTACGGTGACACAAAGAATTAAACATATGAAAATAAAACTATATTTCAACTAGATAATCATATACACTAAGGTTACCACGTGCTCACGTCGTGTTCAGTTCTCTCACTAATTACTCACACAGAGCGCACCACAAAACACGACTGCTCTCTACGAGCCACACACACACAAGAACGATGTGCACTCAACGCCGCTCAATCCATGAGAAGACTCAGGTTAGCCAACAGTGACGTATCTCGCTAACCACTCAAGGCCGCTAACCTGAGGCGTCAACAAATAATAACAATAATAATAATAATAATAATAATAATAATAATAATAATAATAATAATAATAATAATAATAATAATAATAATAATAATAATAATAATAATAATAATAATAATAATAATGATAATAATAATAATAATCATCAATAATAATAATTGATAGTAATAATAATAATAAAAATAATAATAGTAATAGTAATAATCTTAAATAATAATAGTAATAATAATAATAATAATAATTAATTATAAATATGAAAATCAATAATAGAAATAATGATAGTAATAATAATAGTAATGATAATAATAATAATAATTATAATAATAGTAGTAGTAGTAATAATAATAATAATAATAAAAGTAATAGTAATAAAATAATAATAATAATAATAACAATAATAATAGTAATAACAACAATAATAATAGTTATAATAATAACAATAATAGTAATAATAATAATAGTAAAAATAGTAATAATAATATTAATGGTAATAATAATAAAAAATAATAATAATAATAATAGTAATAATAATAATAATAATAATAATAATCGTCCCCTTAGAATTATACACAAATACCTAAATCATCAATAGTTGCCCAAATAAAAGAAGAAGGAACCATTAAATGGCAGAACGAATGGGATAACGCAGTTAAAGGAGCCACATGTAAGAAGTTCCTTCCATCAGTCAGAGGCATATTAAAACTTAAATGTGAAATAACTCCAGAATTTTCTGAAATGGTAACTGGTCATGTAAAAAATATATCACATCTTTATCGTATTGGAATATTAAACAACGCAACCTGTCCAATTCAAAACGTAGGATATCTCCTTTATAATTGTGAATTGCAGCAGCATTCTAGAAGTAAGTTGAAAGAAGAAATCCGCAACGAAGAAGGGAACATGGCCTGTGACCTAATACACAAATATTTAAGACATTTAAAAAAATATACGAAAACAATAGTGTACGAAAAAGAGTGATTAACAAGTGATGAAGATAAAAAACATGAAATAATACCAAATATGTGATGTTATGTGATGTTATGTGATGTTATGTTATCTGATTTTATGTTTGTTATGTTATGCATTTAATATTACTAAGGTAATGGGGCATGCTGAAAAAAAATGAAAAATAAAATAATAGTAATAATAATAATATAAATAATAATAGTAATAATAGTACTAATAATAGTAATAATAGTAATAATAATAATTATAGTAATAGTAATAATAATAATAGTAATAATAATAATAATTTTTTATTATTCCGGCTTTTACAATGAATATACATGTTTCCGGTACCCATGTTCACAGTTATTATTGCCTCACTATGATGCTTAACAATCGGCTCGCTTTGTTTCCCCGCAGCAGTTGTATGTTTTTAAAACACAAAGATCCCGAGTAAGGCTACTACGACGTTGTTGCCACATTGCTTTTCTTCCCTCCGTTTCAATTGAAACATGGAACGTGCAGCAGTCGATCCAGTTATACAAATTTTATACAGTAATTAATTGTTATAATGATCGGTGATTTATTGTGATATGTAGCTCCATTAATACAACATATCTACATATTATATTTGTTTAATAAGTGATTTCAACATGTGACGGCCATGCAAAATATTTCACACCGAATGGATAATGTGACACCAGAGGAAGAACTTCTCAATAGTTCAAGTTGCAATACATTACACTGACAGACTCTTAGTAAGCAATGTCAACAGTTGGTTTGTAATTAATGTTTATGATTATATTAAAGAAAACAATCTCGGAAGAGTGTCTCTTAGATAAACTTTGCTATTCTTCCCTCAGTTTCAATTAAAACTCGGAACGATATGGGACATTCGATCCAATTACAAAATTGTATACCGTAATTCATAGTTATAATTATCAGTGATTTATTGTTATATGTAGCTTCAATAATAATGCAATATCTACATATTATATTAATTTAATATGTAAGTAATTTCAACATGTGGCGGTCATGCGAAAATATTTCAGACCCAACAGTTAATAATAATAGTTGAATGCAGGCTTTCACGGCCGGTAATCATGATGTTGAGTGATTCCGGGTTCTGTGGCCGTGGTCCATAGTTGGTGTTGATACCAGACGTTTCGCCCTCAACTGCGGAGGGCATCTTCAGTGGGCGAGTGCTTCTAGGCGTGTTTCCTGGTCGGAAGCTCTACTTAGAGTGAACGCTGCGGGTGTTGTATTGATACTAGTGGTGGGAGCAGGGTGAGCGGGCGTGGCTCTTGCTGATTGGCTGATGGTCGTCTCCTTGTTGTCCCTTGTGTTGATGCATTTATTTTCTAGTGTACGGTACCAGGCCTTAGACAGTTTAATACCTTCCTCTTTTCTGTTAATATTTTCCTTATGCTTGTGTATTTCTATAGCCTCTCGATATAATCTAGGGAAATAATAGGAAGTTGTGGCTAAAACTTGTGTATCATCGAATAGAATCTGGTGTCCATTCATAATGGCATGTTCTGCTACAGCCGATTTATCCATTTCTCCTTGTCTGCAGTTTCTTTTGTGTTCTGATAAACGGGTGGCTATACTTCTTTTTGTGGTCCCTATGTATGGTTTACCACACGAACAAGGAAGTCGATATACGCCGCAAGTGGAGAGAGGTGGCCGAGGATCCTTAGCTGAGCGAAGGCAGTCTTCTATTTTTCTTGTAGGTCTGTAAACTGTTTTTATGTTGTATTTTCGTAGGAGGTTTTCCGATACGATCTGTGACTCTTTGTACATATGGTAAGTAGGCTATGCTGGTTGAGGGTGTGTTATCCATTCTGACGTGCTGTCTTCGTGGATGTATGGTTTGTCTTATTTCCTTGGATGTGTAGCCATTTTTCTGGAAACAATTGAACAGATGGTGTTGTTCTTGTTTAAGGTGTTGTGGTTGGCATAACTTAGTCGCTCTGTCGAACAGTGTCTTAATGACACCTCGCTTTTGTCTTGGATGGTGGTTAGAGTCTTTGTGCAGATATCGGTCTGTGTGTGTAGGTTTTCTGTAAACTGTATGTTGAATTTCCCCATTGCCAGTCCTTATTATTTGAACATCCAGGAAAGGAAGTCTTCCATTATCTTCTTTTTCCATAGTGAACTGTATTTTGTTGTGTCTGCTGTTAAGGTGTTGAAGGAAACGTTCCAATTCTTCACTGCCATGTCTCCATACTACGAATGTGTCATCAACATAGCGAAACCAATGTTCTGGAGACAGCTCCCAAGTCTCCAGAACATTGGTTTCGCTATGTTGATGACACATTCGTAGTATGGAGCTATGGCAGTGAAGAATTGGAACGTTTCCTTCAACACCTTAACAGCAGACACAACAAAATACAGTTCACTATGGAAAAAGAAGATAATGGAAGACTTCCTTTCCTGGATGTTCAAATAATAAGGACTGGCAATGGGGAAATTCAACATACAGTTTACAGAAAACCTACACACACAGACCGATATCTGCACAAAGACTCTAACCACCATCCAAGACAAAAGCGAGGTGTCATTAAGACACTGTTCGACAGAGCGACTAAGTTATGCCAACCACAACACCTTAAACAAGAACAACACCATCTGTTCAATTGTTTCCAGAAAAATGGCTACACATCCAAGGAAATAAGACAAACCATACATCCACGAAGACAGCACGTCAGAATGGATAACACACCCTCAACCAGCATAGCCTACTTACCATATGTACAAAGAGTCACAGATCGTATCGGAAAACTCCTACGAAAATACAACATAAAAAACAGTTTACAGACCTACAAGAAAAATAGAAGACTGCCTTCGCTCAGCTAAGGATCCTCGGCCACCTCTCTCCACTTGCGGCGTATATCGACTTCCTTGTTCGTGTGGTAAACCATACATAGGGACCACAAAAAGAAGTATAGCCACCCGTTTATCAGAACACAAAAGAAACTGCAGACAAGGAGAAATGGATAAATCGGCTGTAGCAAAACATGCCATTATGAATGGACACCAGATTCTATTCGATGATACACAAGTTTTAGCCACAACTTCCTATTATTTCCCTAGATTATATCGAGAGGCTATAGAAATACACAAGCATAAGGAAAATATTAACAGAAAAGAGGAAGGTATTAAACTGTCTAAGGCCTGGTACCGTACACTAGAAAATAAATGCATCAACACTAGGGACAACAAGGAGACGACCATCAGCCAATCAGCAAGAGCCACGCCCGCTCACCCTGCTCCCACCACTAGTATCAATACAACACCCGCAGCGTTCACTCTAAGTAGAGCTTCCGACCAGGAAACACGCCTAGAAGCACTCGCCACTGAAGATGCCCTCCGCAGTTGAGGGCGCGAAACGTCTGGTATCAACACCAACTATGGACCACGGCCACAGAACCCGGAATCACTCAACATCACAGTTAATAATAATGATAAATTAAAATTCCAACTATGGCCAACTCACTGGCTCTGTTGAACCCGTAGATTCATGGCCGCGCGGATATAAGCTCTCCATACATCCCTATCCTGAGCTAATGTTTTCCAATCATCCCCTGTATAATCTACTTCTCTTTAATTATGGATAATGTTATTCTCCCACCTCATTCTTGGTCTACAACTAGGCGTTTTTCCTCTGATTTTCCTAACAGAAGTTTCCATGTACCTCTTTCATCCCCATATGTGCAACATGTCCTGCCCATCGCAGCCTACGTTACTTAATTGTTCTTATTATATCTGGCTTCTTAGACATATCATGTAGCTCACTAGTATGTAGTTTTCTCCATTCACCTGTCTGTTCATCTCTTTTTTATCCAAACATTTTCCTAAGAACTTTATTCTCAAATACTCGTAATCTTCTTTCCCCCCATAAAATAAGAGTCCATGTTCTCATCCATATAATATAAAAAGGTAAAGGTATCCCATTACAGGGCTAGGAGGCCCTTGGGGTAGTAGGAGGTTAAGGCTCCCACTTTTTTGGACAATCGGCACATGATGTCAGCCAGGATGTCAGACCTGCGTGACGGCCGTCTTTACCCCCAGAACTAGTGTCTGGTACTCATTTCAGTTAGAGGCTGAGTCGACCCCAGGGCCATAGTGCAGCCAGAAGATTTGGGTCAGTTTAAAATTCCTGACCCCATCGGGACTCGAACCCTCTACCTTGTAGTGTACTGCCTTAACAAAAACTCCTAAGAACTTTATTCTCAAATACTCGTAATCTTCTTTTCCCCCTTAAAGTAAGAGTCCATGTTTCGCATCCATGTAATATAACTGGGAGAATAACTGTTTTATATATTTTCAGTTTAACATTTTTTAAAGGAGCTGGGAAGGCATGAGTCCCTGTATAATAGCATGCATTTCCAGAATTGAGCCTATGTTTAATTACTTTGTGCATCTCATTCCTACTTGTAATTTTTTTTCCTAGCTAGATAGTTGAAATCAGCCACTTCTTCAAAAGTTCATCCATTTGTCATTAGATGTCCATTTCTATTATATAATGCATTTCTATGAGTGAACATATATTTATTTTTATTGATGTTTACTTCCAGACCCAATTTCTCAGTGTTCAACAGAGTGCGTGTGTTCGCCCTTAGTATCTCCTCGTTATCGCTCAATATTAATACTATAACATTAGTATAAAAATAAACACATATATAATTTTAATTTTAAAAGTTAAACAATACCAAATCCATCCATCCATAGTAATTCTGCTCGAAGGCAGGTCCTTCATTGCAATCATAGCATTTTCATGCTATGCTTGCAGCTTTACTGGGGAATTGTACGTGTGGTAGCTTCCCGTTGCTTTCCACTCCGGTGAGGGATGATGATAATGATAAGGATGATGATGGCCATATGATTTCGGGGACCGTTTGGGCCTTAAAGTTTTCATGACATTTGTCTTACAAGGTAAGGAAAAACCCCGATAAAACCTCACCCAGAAAAACTGCCTAGACCGGGGATCTAACCCGGGCACGCTGAGTGACAAGGCAACACGCTACCTCGAGAACCACAGCGGTGGACTGATACCAAAAAATAACATAACATTAAATAATCAATGTCTTATGTCCTTGTGAAATAAACGCTCATAGCGCTGTGAGAAACGTGACAACACCGCATGTCAAGTATTTCTGCGCGACACCCTCTTTTATATAAACTGTTAACCATCAGAGTGAGGCTATAATAACTACACATTTGTTTCAACACATTTTTCCATTCCTGTCTGTTCATCCATATATCTTCTTCTATTTCCCATTCACTCTTAGCTTCATTGATTCCCTGAATCCACGTAATAATTGGTCTAACTTTCTTTTTCTTTCCCTGTGGTTCCCAATCCATGATTATCTCAGGTAGTCTTCCTTCTTCCATTTCTTCTAATGTGTCCGTACCAATTTAATTGTTTCTTCTTTATAAAATCTAATATTGAACATTGTACCTGCATTTTTTCTTTTATGTATGAATTTCTGATTGTATCCTTCCTGGATATTCTTTAGCACGTTTCGAGTAGTCCATTTCAGTGGCGAGCAATTTTTTTTCATTTATGCATTTAAAGCCCACACATCTCGCTCCATAGGTAATAATGCTTCTGATTATTGTATTAAAAATAGTTTTCTTTTGTGTTTCTTTGAAGATATGTTTGTCCCATACTATTCCATTTTGGGCAGATATAGCATACTTTTCTATATTGATCCTGTTTCTTATCTCAATAATAATAATAACAATAATAATAATAATAATGATAGTAATAATAATAATAATAATAATAATAATAATAATTTTTTATTATTCCGGCTTTTACAATAAATATACATTTTTCCGGTACTCATGTTCACAGTTAACTACACATTTGTTTCAACATATTTTTCCATTCCTGTCTGTTCATCCATATATCTTCTTCTATTTCCCATTCCCACTTAGCTTCATTGATTCCCTGAATTCAGGTAATAGTTGGTCTACCCTTCTCTTTTCTTCCCTGTGGTTCCCAATCCATGATTATTTCAGGCAGTCTTCCTTCTTCCATTCTTCTAATGTGTCCGTACCAATTTAATTGTTTCTTTCTTCTTCTTTATAAAATCTATTATTGAATATTGTACCTGCATTTTTCTTTTATATATGAATTTCTGATTTTATCCCATTATGGATATTCTTGCAGCACGTCTGCAGTAGAACCACTTCAGTGGCGAGCAATTTTTTTTCATTTGTGCATTTGAAGCCCACACACCAGTTCCATAGGTAATAATGCTTCTGATTATTATATTAAAAATAGTTTTTTTTTGTTTCTTTGAAGATATGTTTGCCCATACTATTCCATTTAGGGAAGATATAGCATACTCTCCTATATTGATCCTGTTTCCTATCTCAATAAAAATAATATTAATAATAATAATAGTAATAATAGTAATAATAATAGTAATAATAATAAGAGTAATAATAATAATAACAATAGTAATAATAATAATCATAATAATAATAATAATAATAATAATAATAATAATAATAATAATAATAATAATAATAATAATACTTTATTTATTCTGGCAGAGTTAAGGCCATAAGGCCCTCTCTTCCACTCAACCAGCACAAATACAAATAAATATTCGACAAATATAGATATACACTATATTAATTATAAACAGTTAAAGATACAATAAATGTAGCAATGTAAATGTCATGTACAAACAACATTTTATAGGGTAATAACAATAATGATACGATAATAATAATAATAATAATAATAATAATAATAATAATATAAATATGATACATTATACGGGAAACACCAATTAATATATATATATCTTACACTGGATAATAAATAGTAATAACAATAATGATAGTAATAATAATAATAGTAATAGTAATAATAATAATAACAATAGTAATAATAATAGATATAATAATAATAATAATAATAATAATAATAATAATATAATAATAATAATAATATAATCATAACAATAATAGTAATAATAATAATAACACTAATAATAATAGTAATAATAGTAATAGTAATAATAACAATAATAATAATAATAGTAATAATAATAGATATAATAATAATTATAATAATAGTAATAATAATACTACTACTACTAATAATAATAATTATTATTATTATTATTATTATAAACCCATCTGGATTTCTTAGGCTTAAAGGACCTTCGGGACTTGGAAAATCTGGTAGCGTTTATCTAACCGAGCGTTAGTATGAGGATGTACAGTTATACATGTGTTGAAATAAACAAAGGAAGTCTTATTTTAAACTATTTTATTACTATAGTATAAATAATTAGAAACCCTAAGTAGTCTAGCCCTAATATCTAATCTAAGCCTATATTAAAAACTACAGTACTTTCTAGGGGGGTTGAGAGAGAGGGAGTTGTGGAATTTTTAAATCTAACCAAATCTACATGATTAAAAATGTTATATTCCCTTTTTGAAAATATCGTATTAAAACAGTCTACATTGTTTAGAATTATACTATCCCTTGAAAAGCATGTATCAAAAGAGTTAAGGTAATTGATTCTTTTTACAAAAAAAGTCCCTGACACATATTAAGAAAAATGGTAGCTTACTCACCCATCAACACCTCTGGTTGTCACACATCAACAGACACACGAGACCCTCACTTCTCAAGTGTTATATACTCAATTTGACCTCTAGTTACCCTAACTGTACTCACTAACATTCCAATAAACTAAATGTAGGGATGTTTACAGTTAGCTAAACAAAACTTTGCTCTGAACTATACCATGTCTAAACTCTATTTCAACAGACTTTGCTTGAATAATTAAAATAATCTATAAAACAATAAAAAATCTATATAAAAGACTATGTATTCATAACATATTCCCCCCTTCTCAAACCCAAGAAAGGGTCTTTTAAGGCCCTTTTTGGGGCCGCTGAAGTTGTGTACTTAGACTACGCACAAGCTTTTTAGTTGATCTGGCTTTTGTTTACATTTGATACTACAGATTTGCTCTATCTCCTGTTCCTAAAGGCTACTTAACTCTTTCTAATATAGTATTCATAAACAGGAATTTTAACAGGAATAATTTTAACATAGTCATAAAAATTAGTGTGTTCAAGTTAATCCATTTTCTCTTTACAATTAACCGCATTTCACCTTCCTGTATATGGGACATAGACGTTTTCATACTTCATCAATCCACATTTATCTGGTTTTCAAATTACATCTGGAAAATGGATTAGCTTGTCACTCCGAACCTGAAACAAGAAAACATATATAAAACACAATTTATCTACTCTTCTTCTTCTTCTTTTTCAAACTGTTCCATACTTCTGTTTTCTTCAATGCTGTTTCTTTTCCACACTGTCATTCTGAAAAAAGAAAAATCTAAAACTTTAATTAGAGCTTATCACTTTCTTCACAACACTCGGCTTTTCCACTAGCCGCGTCCACCGAGAAACTTGAGCACTTAGTTCTTGTTTGTCGCCGCGCATGTCCGCAGCTCATGTTGATCTCTTACAGCATCCCTGGTTGAATCCGATGCCTGGGACCACGTTCGGTGATGGTATCTTCCTTCAGTCGGGAGAGAGCCATGCCGGATACTGGGTCTGTCCTTTGAAGTTCTCGAGACCAGCAATTTCTTTTAGGAGCCATGGATTATCCTGAGGATAGGTTTAATAGGATTTCTGCGTTGTTATCCAATTTCTTACTGTATAATACTGGTTGGGAATTACTATATGATCCACGGACCATCAGAGGTTCGGTTTGATATGGTTAAGGTATTTGCTTGGTCTCTCATGTCGCACCGTATTGACTGGTGGACATTTTCCATGCCGAATGGCTATCCCTGATGTAGTAAGTCGTACCCGCATAGACCCTGTCTTCCTCCTTTTTTTTTTTTTTTTTGGTATCAGCTGATCTAAGTTTCGTGGTGTGGGGAATGTCCTAGGTGACTCAACATCCTTCGTCGTTTCTAGTTAGCCCAGTCGTGCTAGTCAGCCCAGTCGTGCTCGTAGTGTTAGATCATGTGCGTAGTCGTTCTTCTTGTGCTGAGGGTGTTTACTGGTTTACTTTTATCGTTTTTTTTGTTTAGTTTTGTTGGTTTTTTCTCTTTTTTTTTGATTTTTATTTGTTTAAATACTATGGGTTTGCACTACCTTTTTCTTAATAAATTCCATATGGACTTTTAGAAATGAATCAATAGTACCTTCTGGGGTTTCAAAACCAAATCCTAGTTTCTTACTAAGAATAGTATCCCTCTTAACTAAACCCCGAATCTTGAGCAACCATGTACATCTTTACTTTTATAATTTTCCTACGTTCAGTTCCTCTAAATTTACTTTTAGTTAGTCATATCTCAATGGTGCAACCACCAAAATTGTATTTTGCATTAAACTTTAAACTGCCAACCTCGTTCCTATACAAATTTTATCCCTGTTTTATCTTTTGGCGTTGCTAGATTTTAAACTGGAAACCGAAAAGAGTGCTCTTATGCCTATCAATTTGTATAGCCATCATCAACAAATATCAGTTTCTAAATCATCTTTTTATCTTCCCTAAAACTTTCAATTTGACAGTACTTCAGGTGTATATATACACATAATTTCCATAATTAGATCGGTCGATATTTTGCTATATTTTGCAGCCCTAAATTTTGCCTAATTCTAAGGGTTTTATCTAGTCCCTTTCTTTATAATAGAGTCCTAGGTTCGACTGGGTGCGCTCGTCTTCACATCAGTCGGAAGGACATATACTACACTTATTTATCATGTAAATGCTACTTGACCAAAGCCGAATTAGTCCTTACAAACCACCAATTAATACTCGCATCCTGAATTTCTGTCATCGTTTCCTTAGGGTCCTGAGTTTGAGAGCATTCTTTTCCTTTCTCCACTTCTGAAATACCTGCCTCTATTTCTTAACTCTCCCTTTCCTAGTCTTAATTGTTCTGAATTGAGATATGATTTTTAAGCTACTTGTGTCTGGACAGGGATTCAGGTTTTCATTATTCATTGGTCTAATTCTCCCTGACCATCTGATCTTACTACTAATATATCAATCCACTTAATTTAACTTCTTAATCCTTACTGATTCGATTTTAGAAGGTCACAGTATGTTACTTAACCTGAGTCCTTGTCCTCATTCTCCCTTCTGCTGCCCTAACTTCTGATACGGTGTACTTTACACTCTTACCTCACCTAACTGTTAGTTTGAATGGCAAATTCTCATAGCTGATTTGTTGAACTTTTATACATTTATTTTACGTTTTGTATACTTTATTCCCTGATTGTTTCTTGATCTACATGTATTTAAACTGCTTTTTTTTCTACTTCTTACTCCCGGGGTTTCCTTGATTTCCCATTACATACATATCATCATTTATTGGGGTTCGATTTTTCCCTTCTTACTTTGAAATATTTACCCACGTCCTACTCCAGGTTCTTTCCTTACTTCTTCTTTCACTCGGAACTACTCCTATCTGTTCTGCTTGTATCCTAGGATTCTATTTACTTTAGACTGCTTATGCGCTTAAACTTATCTACACCACCATAGGTGTTTAACCTCTCGTTTTATGTCGTCATCTTCCCTTTCCATCCTAGGTCAATCTGTCCCTCTTGGCTCTACCTGTCGATGGCACAATCGTATGTATGTGCGTTTCCCAATTTTCCTTCTGTTCCCTCTAGTGCACTAGTGTTTCCGGTGTTATTTTGCTAGTATTAGTTATCTACCCGTTAGGACCATATTCTATCTGTGCGTACGTCTTTACTTCGCGGTATTTCTTTCCGCTTTCTCACCGCCGGCGGATTTCCTGGCATCATCATCCCAGGTCTACGTCCCGTCGACCTCACTTATTTCTAAGTCTTGGCAAGTCGGCGGACTTGTCGAGCTAATCGCCTCAATGGGGGACGGCGCTAGTTCCTTACTCCCTTCGGGGCCCAAGAAAACTCGAGCGAATCGCCTCAAGGGAGGGGAGTTATCACCACCCTGGCCATTCGAGGCCCAATTCGTCCCTACCGCACTCCCGCTTCTTCCGTTTTGCATTCTGGCGGACTCGTCGAGCTAATCGCCTCAATGGGGGACGGCGCTAGTTCCTTACTCCCTCCGGGGTCCAAGAATACTCGAGCGAATCGCCTCAAGGGAGGGGATCCATCACCGCCCTGGCCATTCGGGGCCCAAGTCGTCCCTACCGTACTCCCGCTCATTCTGATCCTTCAGAATTTTCCTCTGATATCTAGTGGCTTCACCGAATCACCGTTGCGTCATTCGGGGTGGATTTGATCCGATTTCCCGTGACAGGGTTCGTATCTTGCTCACCTTTATTATCACCCGGGTGTTTGACTACAGTTTATTTCCTCGAGAATCCGTATTTTCGTTCAATGTTCGTTCTCCGATGCCTAACTCTCTATCTGCTGTTGTTCCATGGTCCTAAACGTCAGTGCCAAGCCGGCAAGGTGCTATTGCCAGTGCCCCAGGATCACCGAGGAGGTCTGTGACTCCAGATCCTTTTATTACGGGGGTGTCCCACCTTCCAACTTGCGCACTCCCTAACTCCTCACTATTTCTCTGTCTCTCTCATCTGTGCACTGTTTCTCCCAAGGGTCGCTGTTCGCATCTCTATCCCAGTGGCTCTAGCATATGCCAGGCCTCCATCAAGATAGAATGCCAGGGTCTCTGTTCGCATCTCTATCCCAATGGCTCTAGTATATGCCAGGCCTCCATCAAGATAGAATGCCAGGGTCTCTGTTCGCATCTCTATCCCAGTGGCTCTAGCATATGCCTGGCCTCCATCAAGATAGAATACCTTCCTTTACTTCCTACCTAATTCTGTTACTCTTCTAACTTCTTGTGGGTTTCTGTGTGATTTCCCTAACATCGCTTAACCAGGATTGACCTAGGTTACAGTATATTCGCTCGTTTTATCCGAATATGGCTCCGAGTGATTTGTGAGCCCAAGTCTGATGAGTCTTAGAGCGATCTAGTGGTCATTCACTAATCTAGTTAAGTTCCAAATCCCATGTTGTGTGTGTAGACACACTCAACTGGTCAGTAGTCCCACTGATATGCTATCAAGGTGTACAGAGGGAGAGATCCAGGCCGCAGATTCTTTCTCTGTTTCCTCCTGTATGCATCTCAGTCAAGTGTCATGATCAAACGAGTATAATAATTGTTGTGTAATTTCCATTAGAAATATATTCAGTGTAGCCCTTGAAATCCCAAATTTATATGATAATACTCTCCACTAGATCGATTAAGACACCCAACTATCGGTGAAGTATCCTAACCTCCATCTTCTAAATTACTATGGGAATAAATTAATTTGTTTTCGATCATTTCTGCATGTTTGGCACTCGGTAATTCTGGGAAAATCTTTCAACGCTTGTCCTAATCTTCATTGCGTTTCAAAAAGTTTATAAATTTTCCTAAGTCCCCATGCCCCTCTTCCGTTCTCTTTGTAATACATTTTTTTAAACCAAGTTGGATAATGCACATCCTCCCTTCTTAATCTGAAACTGTTGTCACTCCTTATTTCTTGCGATGTTAAAATAATTTCTTCCCACCGTGTTGGCATAACTGCTGGTTAATTGAACCTATCATTCGTCTTCCGCTATAGGCTTAACATACTACGTGCCTCTATCTGGACTGCTTCCACGTTATCTTCTCGCGAACTAGCCTACTACTTATCCCGGAACCCATTCATACTTAAATGAGTCCTAATTGCTGAAATTGAGATTGTGGTTTTATTCATAAACGTAAGTCTTATTTCTGGTAGTTCGCCCTTATTTAATCATCATTATTATTGTGGTTTATTAATTTACCGCGAAAATATTATTATTATTCTTATTATTATTATTATTATTATTATTATTGTTAGTTTACTGTGTTTTATTATTATCATTGTACATTATTAATACTGGTAATTTGATTTTTTTATTATTATGATCGTTAAGGTTTATTGTTATTACTGATGTCTGTTATCTTTTTATTATTATTATTAATATAGTTATTGTCATTATTATTATTATTATTATTATTATTATTATTATTATTTACTTTTCGGGCGGTTTATTATTATTATATTTTTTATTAAGTTTTAGGATCTTTATTGATATTAATAGTTTGATCTTCCTGGTTACATCCTATTAATCTCACGTGGATATCATAACTAGTCTCTAGCATCCTATCCTTACCCAGCTTGAGGGTTATTCGCCGATGTTTGTATGTCACTCCTTTCACGTTTGTTTACTTCCTTTACTTCTGGTATTAATATTATTATTCAAATACTATATAAGGATTACTGCTAGTCCTATCTGGTATCTCCGTATTACGATCGTTTAGACCTCTTTCCTTTTAATAATATCCGCCATCCTTCAATCTAATGATTTCTCCTATTATAAATTATTACTTTAATATAACGTTTTATGCTTATCATTATGTTATTGCAATTCGTTTTTATTTATTACTAGTATTATTATTATTAGTATTATTATTATCATTATTGTTTATTGATTTCCCGTGAATTACTATTATTATGCAGTATGATTGCTAACTTTTATTGTTATTAATTACTGATGTTTGGTATCATTGTTTATTTTCATTAATTTAGTTAATAAGGTTATTATTATTATTATTATTATTATTATTGTTTATTAATTTTCTGTGAATTATTATTATTATTATGCAGTATGTTGGTTAACTTTTATTGTTATTACTGATATTTGTTATCATTGTTTATTTTTATTAATATAGTTATTATGCTTATTATTATTTTTATCATCATTATTTTCACTATTATGTCGATTAGTTATCATGTTTTGCTTTTATAGCTCAGATTGCCCGTTGGTTATTCACTGAGTCTCGGTCATCCTCTTTTACCTCATGACCTGTCTTCATAATCTGATGCTCCTTTATACCTGCGAAACTGCTTTATTATTAATTACTTAGTTATTAATATTATTTAATTTAGTTTGTTCAGATTACTCGTAGTTGGTTCATAATTACTTGTGGTTCTCATAATCTTTGGGTTTAATTTATTGTAGTGATTAAGATTATCTACTCGCTTCCTCAGTTAGTTTCATTTACCATTTCCCGTTAGTTCATTTACTTACCCTTGATTTACTTTTAAATTAGTTAGTTTAAATTCACAGACTATTAGCTTATTTTAGTAAGGTTATTATTTATTATTCTAATGATATCATTGTTTATTGGTTATTTATTATTATTAAGGAGTTCATTAATTGAGTTCTAACTTCCCACATGTTCTTCATTCCCTATATATTTGAAACTGTACTTAAAATGACACGAAATTATTTCCAGAGTTCTAGGGTCCTACAGTGCGCCGGCATTATCACCACGTTTCAATTATCAACTTCGCTAGCTACAATAAAATGCCAAAAATCTACGACTAGATTGGCTTACCTCACTATGCAATTAAATGATCCAATAATATTATAAAATTTATCGGAACAGTTCACAATTTTACAAAAATGCTGCCACCATTAAATCTAAATTATATTGTTTTAAGTATGTAGTCGCATTAAATATAATGCCTAAAACAACTAGACACGCTTGATTTAATCCAAACTCTTCACTGCATAAAATCTCTCTGGGGAAACTGCAAGTCACCATTTACCATATGGGTTTTCAAATAATTACTCAAAAGTCCTAAGTAATGTATAAAGTCGGTTGAAAATTCAAAAAAAAAATTATAATGTAGATAAACATAAGACTTAATTCACAACAGAAACTCAAAAATCCCAGATTATGTAGTATCATATCACTTGGGGTTAGGATTAATAGACAATACCATGTATATATTCATTTATTTTTGTGGATATTATTTTTTTATTATTTCCTTCTGAAGTGAGATTTAAAATAGACGTAATTATCACCACACTTATAAAAAAGACTATTTATATTTCCTAATGTTTTAATAAAAAAAATGTTTGACTCTCGCGCTCCTACATTTCCTTTAGCATTTATAGGCACGTTACTATTTGTGATATACTTGAGATATTTCCTATCATTAATTTCATTGCGATCGTTAAGGTATAGAATATTTATGATTCCTAGTAATTTTTTTTCTTATTTTAACATCTTCGGGCCTATCAGTGTATGTTTATTTTGCCAAACATAATGTTCTGTTATTATTTAATTAAATGCTTAGTCTAATGAGGGCAAGGTCGTTTACTCGGACAGAGAATTATAAGAATGGTCAGCATCAAGGTTCCCTCAGCAGTACTAACTATCTCTCGTCTTATGAATCAACATCATTTAAATCATTATAATCCATCAACTAGATGCTATCCTATCCTGTATCCAACCCATTATTTAATAAATTCACCGCTTATGGTTATTAACGTTCATCGACCGATTCGATAAGATAGATTAAAATTCTGCATCCCTCAATTATGTTCTTTTGTTTCTAAATTATAAGGACGTTATGCGACAAATATGTGTCCTAGTTCGAACCATCAGCTGACATACCTCGTACCAGTTATGGAAAGTTTTCAGAATCTATTTTCAATACACCGTTACGAGATCTAATCTGATGTAGTGCCCATTACAGGTTTCCCATCCAAGTATAATTAGGTCTATTATAAGTTACACTTTAAATAAACTCCCTTGAAACCAAATTTTATCTATGTTAATTATTTATTTTTGTAAAGGAAGTTGACTTCCATGAGCCACTTTTATTTTATTTTAATTAATTTTTATTATTTAATCTGTAAAAGAAGCTAAGTTCCATACTTCCATATTTTCCCTCGATAAATTAGTTATACGAGTTGCGGAAAATTTCCAATTTACTCCCGACAAATGCTAAATATTCCTGACTTGTATAAAAAATGGAAAATAATTTATTAGCTCAAGTTCCAAAAACCTTGAATCAATTTTACACTATGGCCATCTTGCGCTATTCTGGAGAGATTAACCAAATACTGAATACATTTTCCAGGAGTTCGAATCCAAGACTTCTAGTGACGACATCCTAGCCACACATTACACGTGTTGTCAGATCAATGTGTTTAAAAAAACATTTTGATACTCTTTATGATTTTGGATATTTGATCTGATGATTCGGTAACATGTATAGTGTAGATCGAATTATTTGAAGTGTAACTCCCTCATTCAAGTTGGAAAATTTTCAGAATCTTTATCAAAATCCCGTTAGATAGTCTCGCATACGGGGACATATTTCAACCTAAATATTCCTCCGACATATCTTAACATTATGCTACGAATCACTTGTATTATAGCTAATTGAGAACACTCCAGCCGCCATCTTGCAAAGCTAGTCACCAGGGGTTCGAACCCGAGACTCCTTTCGCTAAATATTTTCTCAACAATACCCTGTAGTTACCCCGTACATTATTATTATATATATATATATATATATATATATATATATATATATATATACACACACACACATACATACATACATATACATATGAACTGTCATTTTTCACTAATTTAAACAAAGTCGGTATGATTTCGACTTGACATTATGCATTGCCAACTTAGGAGTGACACACAGTCCATTTATTTATTTAATCTCTATATTTATATATTTTCCACGCATGCAGAAACGATCTGTTCGCAGGAAAGATCTAAAAATAATTCCTATCCTCCCTATATAATGTTTCTAAATTTTCTCAGTTAATTCAACATTTCGTTCATAGCTTCGTATGTTGGTATCGATTGAGTTGCCCTAAGGTATTTAATAACCCGAGACATTTAAACCATTGATATTTCAGTATTATATGGAATAATTTTCCACGAAGGTAATTAGTTCATGCTATTTTATTCGTACTTATTATTTGCAGAGAAATTATATTTGGTCACAACCACCATGGCGTCAACCCCTCCACGAGTTCAATTTGCATACGTCATACACAATCCTGATACGCTACGTCGACATATTCCGTAAGGAGGGCAACGTTTCAGCATGAGTTTTGTCTAACTTTAATGGTTATCATATTTGAAGAGAAAAATTATACGCTCAGACCGGGACTTGAACCCGGGACCCTTGGTTCTCTAGACCAAGTGCTCTACCAACTGAACTACCTGAGCAAGTACCGATATAAACACAAATCTTTCTCTATATACATTGTAATTCCCATCCACCAAATGCTGTGTAGCCATGCTTCTATCTTGCAAATGGCGGCTCCTTTTATTAAGAAGACATATTTGGGAATTATACATTACAGCCAGTACGGCTTTTTCCAAGTTTTATTATTGATTTCGTACATCTCAATGATGGATAAATCATATTTGAAGAGAAAAAATATACGCTCAGACCGGAACTTGAACCCGGGACCCTTGGTTCTCTAGACCAAGTGCTCTACCAACTGAGCTACCTGAGCAAGTACCGGTCTAAACGCAAATCTTTCTCTATACACATTGTAATTCCCATCAACCAAATGCTGTGAAGCCATGCTACTATCTTGCAAATGGCGGCTCCTTTTATTAAGAAGACATATTTGGGAATTATACATTACAGCCAGTACGGCTTTTTCCAAGTTTTATTATTGATTTCGTACATCTCAATGATGGATAAATCATATTTGAAAAGAAAAATTATACGCTCAGACCGGGACTTGAACCCGGGACCCTTGGTTCCTACCCACTTCTACCACCCCTATCTTCTAGACAAAAAAATAGTACACACTCTTAATAAATCATGCATAGATTTTACAAGAGAAATTAAATGGTTGCTCAATCACTATAGGCTACATCGAAAAAACATTTTTTTTTCTTCTTCCACATCTCCCTCTCTTACAAGGTCTGATTATTTTAAATCCCAATCCAGAATTAATATCTTTTTATTTATTTAATTTCTATTAAATAATAAATATCCTATGTTCTACATAAATCTTACACTGCTGATTTTAACCTAAAAAATGTACGTATCACAAAATTTTAATATTTATTGTATTCCAAACGGTCCAGAAAGCTTGCAAGGGTCCGTTTCCCTATCAGAAAAAAATAGATATATTTATATGATCGGCACCGCTGCGAACCAATATTATAAACCCAACTCGATTTCTTAGGCTTAAAGGACCTTCGGGACTTGGAAAATCTGGTAGCGTTTATCTAGCCGAGCGTTAGTATGAGGATGTGTTGAAATTAACAAAAGAAGTCTTATTTTAAACTATTTTATTACTAAGGTATAAATAATTAGAATCCCTAAGTATTCTAGCCCTAAATAACTAATCTAAGCCTATATTAAAAACTACAGTACTTTCTGGGGTTTGAGAGAGTGGGAATTGTGGAAGTTATACATCTACACTAATCTACATGTTTAAAAATGTTATATCCTTTTTTGAAAATATAGTATTAAAACAGTCTACATTTTTTAGAATTCTACTATCCCTTGAAAAGCATGTATCAAAATAGTTAAGGTAATTGACTCTTTTTACAAAAAAGTCCCTGACACATACCAAGAAAAATGGTTGCTTACTCACCCATCAACACCTCTGGTTGTCACACATCAACAGACCGAGACCCTCACTACCCCAGGGTTATATACTCAATTTGACCTCTAGTTACCCTAACTGTACTCACTAACATTCCACTAAACTAAATGTAGGGATGTTTACAGTTAGCTAAACAAAACTTTGCTCTGAACTATACCATGTCTAAACTCTATTTCAACAGACTTTGCTTGAATAATTAAAATAATCTATAAAACAATTAAAAATCTATATAAAAGACTATGTATTCATAACAATAATAATATTAATAATAGATATAATAATAATATTAGTAATAATAATAATAATAATAATAATAATAGTAATAATCTCTATCTATCTTCGGGTTTTTACAGCTGCTGCCGTCTTCCCGTGCCAAACATCCAAAGCCTACGGTCTTGGGCAACTTCGATGCTTAGCCCTCTAGCTTGCATTACTGTCTTCATGTTTTCCTTCCATATTAACCTTGGTCTCCCTCTTTTCTTCTTTCTGTTCGGATGCCATTCATATAGTTGCTTCGGCCATCGCTCATCTTCCATTCTTAAGACATGTCCTAACCACTTTAATTCCTTCTCCTCAATTCTTTCAATTATGCTTTCTTCTGCTTCCATTATGTTTCTAATTTCCTTATTTGTGACATGTTCTAATCTAGACTTTCTGGCACTTCTCCGTAAATAATCCATTTCTAGAGCTATTAGTCTATTCTTGTGGTACTTATTGATTGTCCATACCTCACTTCCATACATTGCAACAGATTCCACCAATATTTTACCAATATATTTTTTTGTGTCTTTCGAAATATGCTTATCCCACCATATGGAATTTAACGATGATATTATTTTGCTACTCAATTCAATTCTATGTTTTATGTTCTCTTTGCCTATACCTTCAATGTTATCCATAATTATTCCCAAATATTTAGTTTGTTTCACTTGCTTTATTTGGATTCCTTCTTCCAATATTAAATTTTCTCGTTCATTGCTATTTATTGCCAGATATTCTGTTTTTTGTAAATTTACTGTGAGACCCCATGATTCATATGTGTTTTTCAACCTTTTTATCATGAATTTCATATAATATTTGTCTTGCGCTAAAACCAGTTGATCATCGGCAAATTGTAATGTCAGCAAAATTCTGTTACCTATTGGGATCCCCATACCTTTGCAGCTTTGTTTCCATTTCATTAATATGGATTCTACATAAATATTAAATAAAATTGGTGAAAGACTGCACCCTTGTTTCAATCCCGTTGTGGTTTTTATAGGATTAGACATTATATTTCCAATTTTAACATAAGCGGAGTTATCTTTATAGATTTGTTTAATAATTTCTATTAGGTTTCTATCAATATTGTATTTCTCCAATATTTCCCATAATTTGTTCTTCGGAATTGAGTCATAAGCTTTCTCTAAATCTAGCATTGTCAAATGGGTTTCTTCTCCAACTGCAGTCCGTTTTTCAATTAACTGCTGTATTGCAAATATATTGTCAACACATTACCTTCCTGGTCCATTTTGATCTTCTCCTAATTTGTCTTTAATATCTTTTTGTAACTTTGTTTTTAATAACTTCGTAAATATTCTATATAATGTGTTATTTATACTTAGTCCTCTGTAGTTTTTTGCATCTCTTCTATCGCCCTTCTTGTATATTGGTACAACGTAGCTTATTTTCCATTCATCGGGAATCTTCTGTATTGCAATGCACTTATTAAACAAGTCCCTCAATCTACCTATTAGTTTTTTTGGGCCATATTTAATTAACTTATTGGGTATGTTTGCCGGCCCTGGTGCCTTTTTATTCTTTAGGGTTTGAATTTCTAATTCTATATCTATTGTATCAAATTCTAGGACGTTCATTTCTGTAGTTGGATTTTCTGTTGTTTCCATAAACTCATTTCTAGTTTCTGACAGTAAAGCTTTGTAATGTTTTTCTGCGTCAAATTTTGTTAACAAATTTATCTTACTGGATCCTTGGTTGGTTTTTAGTGTTTTTAGAAATCTCCATACTTCCGATGATTGTGATCCTCCTATATAACTTTCTATTTCTTGGCATTTGCTTTTCCATAATTTGTTTTTTTCTTCTATCACTTTCCTTTTGACTTTGGCGTTTGTTCTCTTGTATTCTAACCAATTCTCTGTTTTCTATTTGCCAACCATTATAAGTAGCATTTTTCTTCTTTTTGGTTAATTCTTCGATATCTTCATTCCACCAATCTTGTGTATTTTGTTTTTTTATTTATGGTGCCTAATGCTTCCTTTGCTGCCGAATGTATTATTTCCTTTAATTGATTATATTCTTCTTCTATGTCTTCCTTGTAATCCAAATTCTCAATTTTAATCCTCAGTCTTTCTTGATATAGGTTTTTGATACTATCCTGATTAAATAAATACAATTTATTTTTTTTCCTGCTTCAGTTGCATTGTTGATTCCCTTGCTTCATCATGCACTTTTTTGCCTGTAGGGAATTTGGGGATGATCTGTGCTGTGAGTAGATAGTGGTCGGAACCACAATTTGCTCCTATTTTAACCCTTGAGTCCTTAATAAATAAGGAAGTATTTGCTTTACAATTATGTAGTCTATTATTGATTTCATAATAGTAATAATAATGATAATAATAATAATAATAATAAAAGTAATAATAATAGTAATAGTAATAGTAATAATAATAATAATAATAATAGTAGTACTAATAGTAATAATAATAATATTAATAATAGATATAATAATATTAGTAATAATAATAATAATAATAATAATAATAATAACAATAATAATAATAATAATAATCATAATAGTATTATTAATAATAATAGTAATAATAATAACAATAATAGTAATAATAATAATAGTAATAATGATAATAGCAATAATAATAATATTAATAATAATAATTTACTATTATTCCGGCTTTTACAACGAATATACCATTTTCCGGTACCCAGTTCTCAGTTCACTACACATTTGTTTCAACACATTTATCCATTCCTGTCTGTTCATCCATATATCTTCTTCTATTTCCCATTCCCTCTTAGCTTTATTGATTCCCTGAATCCACGTAATAGTTGGTCTAACCTTCTTTTTCCTTTTCTCTGTTTCCCAATCCATTATTATCTCAGTTAGTCTTCCTTCTTCCATTCTTCTAATGTGTCCGTACTAATTTAATTTATTCTTCTTTACAACATCTAATATCGAATATTGAACCTGCGTGCTTTTTATATATGAATTTCTGATTGTATCCTTCCTGGATATTCTTTAGCGTGTCTCCAGTAGTCCATTTCAGTGGCAAGCAATTTTTTTTCATTTGTTCATTTAAAGCCCACACACCTGCTCCATAGGTAATAATGTTTCTGATTATTGTATTAAAAATAGTTTTCTTTTTGTTTCTTTGAAGAAATGTTTGTACCATACTATTCCATTTAGGGCAGATATAGGATACTTTCCTATATTGATCCTGTTTCTTATCTCAATAATAATAATAATAATAATAATAATAATAATAAATAATAATAATAATAATAATAATAATAATAATAATAATAAAATAATAATAATAATAATCATAGTAATAATAATAATAATAATAATTTTTGGTTATTCCGACTTTTACAATAAATATACATTTTTCGGGTACCCATGTTCACAGTTAACTACACATTTGTTTCAACATATTTTTCCATTCCTGTCTGTTCATCCATATATCTTCTTCTATTTCCCATTCCCACTTAGCTTCATTGATTCCCTGAATTCAGGTAATAGTTGGTCTACCCTCCTTTTTCCTTCCCTGTTGTTCCCAATCCATGATTATTTCAGGCAGTCTTCCTTCTTCCTTTCTTCTAATGTGTCCGTACCAATTTAATTGTTTCTTCTTTATAAAATCTATTATTGAATATTGTACCTGCATTTTTCTTTTATATATGAATTTCTGACTTTATCCTTCCTGGATATTCTTGCAGCATGTCTGCAGTAGACCACTTCAGTGGCGAGCAATTTTTTTTTCATTTGTGCATTTGAAGCCCACACACCAGTTCCATTGGTAATAATGCTTCTGATTATTATATTAAAAATATTTTTTTTGTTCCTTTGAATATATGTTTGCCCATACTATTCCATTTAGGGCAGAAATTGCATACTCTCCTATATTGATCCTGTTTCCTATATCAGTAAAAATAATATTAATAATAATAATAATAATAGTAATATTAGTAATAATAATAATAGTAATAATAATAAGATTATTAATAAGAATATTAATAACAATAGTAATAATAATAATCATAATAGTAATCATAATGATGATAGTAATAATGATAATAGTAATAGTAATAATAATAATAGTAATAATAATAACAATAGTAATAATAATAATAATAATAATAATAATAATAATAATAATAATAATAATAATAGTAATAATAGTAATAATAATAATAGTACTATAATAATACTAATAATAATAATAATGTAATAATAATAATAGTAATGATATTAATAATAATAATAATAATAATGAGTATAATAATAATGAAATAATAATAATAGTAATAATAATAATAATAATATAATAATAATAATAATATAAGATTAATAATTAATAAATAATAATAATAATTAATAATAATAATACTATAATAATAGTAATAATAATAATAATAATAAATAGTAATAATAATACTCATAATAATAGTAATACTAATAATAATAATACTAATAATAATATTCGTATTATTAATAGTAGATAATAATAATAATATTAGTAATAATAATAATAGTAATATTAATAATAATAATAGTAATAATAATTACAATAATAGTAATAATAATAGTAATAATGATAATAGTAATAATAATAACAATAATAATAATAATTTATTATTATTCCGGCTTTTACAATGAATATACCATTTTCCGGTACCCATGTTCTCAGTTTACTACACATTTGTTTCAACACATTTTTCCATTCCTGTCTGTTCATCCATATATCTTCTTCTATTTCCCATTCCCTCTTAGCTTTGCTGTTTCCCTGAATCCACGTAATAGTTGGTCTAACCTTCTTTTTCCTTTTCTCTGATTCCCAATCCATTATTATCTCAGGTAGTCTTCCTTCTTCCATTCTTCTAATGTGTCCGTACTAATTTAATTTATTCTTCTTTACAACATCTAATATTGAATATTGTACCAGCGTTTTTTTTATATATGAATTTCCGAATTTATCTTTCCTGAATATATTTTAGCAAGTCTCCAGTAGTCCATTCCAGTGGCGAGAATTTTTTTTTTCATTTGTGCATTATAAGCCCAGACATCAGCTCCATAGGTAATAATGCTTCTGATTATTGTATTAAAAATAGTTTTTTTTGTTTCTTTGAAGATATGTTTGTCCCATACTATTCCATTTAGGGCAGATATAGCATAATTTTCTACAATGATCATCTTTCTTATGTCAATAATAATAATAATAATAATAATAATAATGTTAATAATAATAATAATAATAATAATAGTAATAATAATAATAGTAATAATCATCATAGTAATAATAATAATAATAATAATTTTTATTATTCCGACTTTTACAATAAATATACATTTTTCCTGTACCCATGTTCACAGTTAACTACACATTTGTTTCAACACATTTTTCCATTCCTCTCTGTTCATCCATATATCTTTTTCTATTTCCCATTCCCTCTTAGCTTCATTGATTCCCTGAATTGACGTAATAGATGGCCAACCCTTCCTTTTACTTCCCTGTGGTTCCCAATCCATGATTATTTCAGGCAGTCTTCCTTGTTCCATTCTTCCAATGTGTCCGTATCAATTGAATTGATTCTTCTTTATAAAATCTATTATTGAATATTGTACCTGCATTTTTCTTTTATATACGAATTTCTGATTTTTTCCTTCCTGGATATCTTTGCACCAGTCTCCACTTCAGAGGTTGGAGGAGATTTTTTTGTATTTGTGCATTTTGAAGCCCCCACATCAGCTCCATAGGTAATAATGCTTCCGATTATTATATTTAAAATAGTTTTTTTTTGTTTCTTTGAAGATATGTTTGTCCCATACTATTTCATTTAGGCCAAATATAGCATACTTTCCTATATTGATCGTGTTTCCTATCTCAATAATAATAATAATAATAATAATAATAATAATAATAATAGTAATAATATTAATACTAATAGTTAAGAATAATAATAGTAGTAATAATAATAGTAGTAGTAATAATAATAGTAATAATAATAATGATGATAATAATAATAATAATAATAACAATATTAATAATAATAATGGTAATAATAATAACAGAAAAAATAATAATAATAATAATACTATTGGTAATAATAATAATAATAATAATAATAATAATAATAATAATAATAATAATAATAATAATACTTACTTACTTATTACTTACTCACTGGCACTATCGAACCCGTAGGTTCATGGCCGCGCGGATATAAGCTCTCCATACATCCCTATCCAGAGATAATGCTTTCCAACCATTCCCTGTATAATCTACTTCCCTCAAATTATAGTTAATGTTGTTCTCCCACCCCATTCTTGGTCTACCAACTGGGCGTTTTCCCTCTGGCTTTCATACAAGAAGCTTCAATGACGTCTTTCATTCACCATACGCGCAACATGTCCTGCCCATCGCAGTCTACGAGACTTAACTCTTCTTATTATATCTGGCTTCCTATAAAGACCAAGTAGTTCATTGTTATGTAGTCTTCTCCATTCACCTGTCTGCTCATCTCTCTTTGGTCCAAAAATTTTCCTAAGAACTTTATTCTCAAATACTCGTAATCTCCTTTCCTCCCTTAAAGTAAGAGTCCATGTTTCGCACCCATATAATATAACTGGTAGAATAATAGTTTTATATATTTTCAGCTTACGTTTTTGAAAGGAGTTGGGACACCAAAAGTCTCTGCAATGCATAATAGCATACATTTCCAGAATTGAGCCTATGTTTAATTTCTTGTGCATCTCATTCCTATTTGTGATTATTGTTCCTAGGTATTGAATTCAGCCACTTCCTCAAAATTTCCCTCATTTGTCATTAGCTGTCCATTTACATTATATACTGAATTTCTACGTGTGACCATATATTTAGTTTTACTGATATTTACTTCCAGTCCTAATTTCTTAGTGTTACTCAATAGTGTGTGCGTGTTGGCCTTTAGTATCTTCTCGCTATCGGCCAGTAAGTACTACATCATGAGCATAAACTAACAGCTTTTTAATACCATTCAGTTGTAAGCCTCCCTCATTCTCTAAAGATTTAATGGCATGCTCTAGTACAAAATTAAATAGTGGAGGAGATAGTGCATCTCCTTGCTTCAACCCATTCTGGATTTCAAAAGTGTCTGACAACTGTTTGCCTACACGCACCCTACTCTTTGAGCCATTTAGACATATTCGTAAAAGTCTAACTGACTTTTTAGGAATTCCGAACTCCAGCAGGATACTATATAACTTCTCCCTCTTAATTGAATCATATGCTTTTTTGAAGTCTACATATAGTTGATGTACAGTACCATTATATTCCCATTTCTTTTCTAAAATCTGTATTATACTGAAAATTTGATCTGTTGTAGACCTGTTTCTTCTAAATGCACATTGATGATCTCCTAGAATGTCATCAATATAGGGAGTAAGTCTGCTGACTAATATATTTGTTAGAATTTTGTACGAAGTTGAAAGTAATGAGACACCCCTGTAGTTGTTGCAATCAGTTTTATCTCCTTTCTTATAAATTGGTACGATAATTGATTCCTTCCATTCATCTGGAAGAACTTCTTTTTCCCAAATCATACTAAGCAACCAGAGTATCTTGTCCATCAATTTTTCTCCCCCTGATTTTATCAGTTCTGCTGAGATCTCATCTGAACCTGATGCTTTATACATATTCAATTTTTCAATCGCCATTTCAACCTCTAATGCACCTGGCTGTGCGACTAGCATTTCTGCTTTCTCCAACAATGTCCTGTTCTGTATGTACATTTAATAGGTGTTTAAAGTAACTTTTCCATCTATACTCATAGAATCTGCAATCATATCCCCATTTTCATTCTGAATTATGTTTGTTCTAGCCTGAAACCCTTCTTCTCTATACTAATTCCCTGATATAATTCTCTAATGTTCCTATTTTTTGCATTCATTTCAAGATCATTAATCTTCTCTCTCAAATATTCCCTCTTTTTACTCTTTAGCAACTTCGTGGTTTCCCGTCTAACACTACCCAATTGCTTCTAAATTTACCTCATTTGGCTCGTGTACCAATAATAATAATAATAAATAATAATAATAATTAATAATAATAATAATAATAACAATTAATAGAATTAATAATAATAGTAATAGTAATAAGTAATAGTAATAATATAAATACAATAATATAATAATAATAAACAATAATAATATAGTACTAATAATAACAATAGTTATAATAATTATAATAATAATATAGTATAGTAATAATAATAATAATAATAGTAATCATAATAATAATATTGTAATATTCTTAATAGTATATATAATAGTATTAATAATTTAATAGTCATTAATAATAATAGTATTAATAATAATAATAATATATATAATAATAATACTAATATTAATAATAATAATAATAGTAATGATATTAGTAATAATAGTAATAATAATAATAATAGTAATAATAATAATAATAGATATAATAATAATAATAAATCCCTTACAAATGGAAATATATTAATGGAGTCTAACACCAAATCTGACGCAGAAAAGATATGCTCCAGCATCAATGAAAAATGTGGCGAAGAAATTGAAGCTAATGAAATGAAATTGAGAAACCCTAAAATGATAATATGTAATGTTCCACAGGAAATGGAAATGAATTCAAATGAAGCAAGCAATAGTGAATCAAAAACACAGAATTGAAATATAAAGGAAAGGACGACTTTCACAGCCAAAAATTTGTGCTTTAAAGATAGGAAAAAGGCAAACCATACAAAACTTGGTTCATAGAAATAAAGGACCCAGTAGTAAGGGAGACAGTACTAGGTAGAAAGATCAAATTGGGTTGGAACACATGCAACTTAGATGATTACTTTAAAATAAACAGATTTTTTAAGTGCAGCAAGTATAACCATCGCGCTCAAGAGTGTAGAGGGCGATCAACCTGTCCACTCTGCCACAGGTAATCATCACATTAGAGAATGCACAGTAAGAAAAGAAGAATATAAATGTATTATTATTTCTGTTAATCACAATAAATACAATAAAACGGCACTGGTAAATGTGAATCTGCTTCACTTGATAAAGAATGTAATATTTATAATAAGGCAATGTTAACTTAAGTATATTCTTAACACAATTATTAAATATGGCTACAAGTCATAATATAGGTGCGAATAATAACCAGTCTCTTACATTAAGGTGTCTCCAACTTAACATGCAACATTCTAGGAATGCAACCAACTTTAGTGCAAATTATAAGCGAACCAAAACACAGACTTAATATTCATGCAGGAACCTTATGTTATTAATAATCAACTGGCAGGTCTCTCCAAGACGTTTGTAACATTTTACAGTGGGAACCGGGAGAAAACGTACTGCACATAAATAGTAACTATAATAAAACAATGGAATACAATAGCTATAACCAGCTAAGTAACACGGACTGCGTTTGTAGTAGAAATCATTACCAGCAACAAAAAATTTACGCAGCGAGCTTATACTTTGATATCGAAAGAGACATAGAAAGAGATATACACACATATTGAGCTATAATACTCACGCAAAGGACTTTGGAGTATTAATCGCAGTTGACACAAATGCTAGGGTCATCACGTGTTCGACAATAAAACGAACCAACGAGGTAAAACTTGAAGAATTTATAACTACCAGGAACTTAATAATAATTAACGATGTTAATGGAATCCCAACATTTTGAGACTAGTAGAGCTAGCAGTCGAGTTGACTTAACAATCTCCACTTCTAATCTCTTTCATCTGTTTTTGAGTGGACCAGCGTAAGGAGGAAAGTTGCTCTGACCACAAACTCATCTCTTTCAAAATAGCAGATATAATGAATACAGAACACCTGGACAGAATAAATTAGTCCACGATACATATATAAAATAAGAAACTTCACACAATTTGATGAAAGCCTGATGGAAACGTCAGAGGCAACGTTTAGTTGTACAACAAAAGATACTATAATTGTTGAAAAAGAACTAAACAGAGAAACTTAAGAAACAAACCACACTAATGAAGTGATAGAAGATTTCTTTTCCTGCATTCAAATAGCAAGTAGATTGGCATTCCGACCAAAGAATATATGTAATAAAAGGAACATTAGATCTGTCCCTTGGTGGAGAAATGAATTAACAATTCTACGTAAAAAGACAAACGCAATGAGGCAAAGATACCAAAGAACGCAGAACAATTCAAAACTAAGAGAACAGAGAAAGAAACTCTACCAAGAAGACAAACGGGCGTATCAAGCTAAGCTCCAAGAGGAAAAAACAAAGTCATGGAGAAATGATTGTACAGTTACACCTGGATCCAATCCATGGAACGTAGTTTACAAAAGCCTTTCTGGAAAAAACTATAAATAAGACTTCCTTGACTACACTTAGGATGCCAGAAGGGCTATATACCAAGGACATGGAAAGTACAGTAAAACATATTATGGATATTTTGTACCTGAGGACAATGAAGATAATAATAGTAAATATCATTCAGAAATTAGAAAACTTATAATACACCCACCAGAAGGAGCAGATGACAGAGAATTCACAAAGGAGGAAATCCTCGCGGTGCTCAATAAATTTGATCCTAAAAAAACACCTGGGGAAGATGGCACATCAAGTGACATACTACTACGAGTATTCGAACTTATCCCTAACTTATTTACAGAACTGTACAATACATGCTTGCAAAAAGGTTGCTTCCCAAAAATGTGGAAAAAATCAATAATAGTTCCAATCACCAAATCAGGCAAGGAGCATACTAATGAAGTGTCAAAATACAGACCAATAAGCCTCCTCAATGTAGTGGGAAAAGTAGTGGAGAAGCTACTCATCGATATAGAATTCTACATCACATGTACAATAATAAATTACTTAATAACAATCAATTTGGATTCACCCCACAAGTAGGAACAATAGAAGCAGTAATTGAGGTTACAAAAACCATTAAACAGAATCTGAATATAGAACAAAGTATAGTTCTGGTAAGTCTAGATGTTAAAGGTGCATTCGACGCGGCATTGTGGCCGAACATACTATACAATCTAAAACAACTTAAATGTCAAAAAAATCTTTACATTTTAGCACAGAATTATTTCAGAGACAGATCAGCAATGTTCTCAGTGAATACGCTTAGAGTTACAAAGGAAGTAACCAAAGGATGACCACAAGGATCCTGTAGCGGACCTGGCTTTTGGACTATCATGTACAACTCACTGTTGAACCTTAACTTCTCAAACCACTCGAATGTTATCGCTTTCGCTGACGACCTAATACTTCTCTCAACATGAAGTAACGACAATGAGGCAGAAAATTACGCAAATACTGAAATAAGAAAAATAGAATTATGGGCTAACAATAACAAAATCACATTCAATGAATCCTAGTCCACAGCAATGTTAATATCAAGAAAAAGGACCTCCATTAAAAAAAATATGTATATACGTCAACCATGAACGCATCAAGCAAGTTCAAGAAATGAAATATTAAGCAATCCACCTCAATTGTAAACTAAGTTTGATAAACACATTGAGATAACAACGAACAAGGCTGCGAGCCTAATGAACATGTTAAGAAGGGCAGCTAGAATGCAGTGGGGGCTAGGACATAAAGCATTAAAGACTATATTCAATGGAGCAATCTTGCCTATGTTAACATATGGGGCCCCAATATGGGAGGAAGAATTAAGAAAACAAACAATTTTAAAAAAGCTGAAGAGAGTTCAAATAATTATAAATGTCACCATAGCCAAAGCCTATAAAACATTACCATATGAAGTATCTTGTATCATAGCTGGAATTAAACCCATAACTATCAGTACACAAGAAACATCCCAGTTATATAGAGCCATACACGATGACCACACAAACATTGACGCACCACTCAAAAAGGAGGAGTGGCCACATCCGGCAGAAAGAATTAATGTGGACGACATTGAAGAATCGAACAATACAAAATAAAAATATACACTGATGGTAGTAAATTCCAAGGAATGGTAGGGGCTGCTGCAGTTAACTTGAAAAACGGAAAATTAGAGCATACAATAAAAGCCAAACTGTCCAATCGTTGCTCAAATAATCAAGCTGAACAGATAGGAATTCTTAAAGCTCTAGAATCAATACCATTAATTGACCAAAACAGCTCTGAAAACGGTTTTGTTGCAGTTTATACAGATAGTCAAGTTACTCTCGACCTAATTAAAAACAACTTCAATCAGGGATATATCATATAAAAAATAAGACAAACAATAGCAAAACTCAGGGAACAAAATTGGATAGTACATTTCGGATAAAAGCACATGTTGGAATTTATGGGATGGCAGATCAATTGGGAAAACAAGCTGCAACAGAAACCAGCGTAACCGTAGAATATACAAAAATATCTAAATCATCAATAGTTGCCCAAATAAAAGAAGAAGGAACCATTAAATGGCAGAACGAATGGGACAACGCAGATAAAGGAGCCACATGTAAGAAGTTATTCCCATCAGTCAGAGACAGATTAAAACTTAAATGTGAAATAACTCCAGAATTTTCTGAAATGATAACTGGTCATGGAAAAAATAAATCACATCTTTATCGTATTGGAATATTAAACAACGCAACCTGTCCATGTAGAAAAGCAATTCAAAGTGTAGAACATCTCCTTTATAATTGTGAAATGCAGCAGCATTCTAGAAATAAGTTGAAAGAAGAAATTAGCAAAGAAGGAGGAACATGGCCTGTGACGGACGAAGACCTAATACACAAATATTTAAGACATTTCAAAAAATATATAAAACAATAATGTACGAAAAAGAGTGATTAACAAGTGACGAAGAAAAAAAAAACATGTAAACATAAACCAAATATGTGATGTTATGTAATGTTATGTTATCTGATTTTATGTTTGTTATGTTATGCATGTAATATTACTACGGTAGTGGGGCATGCTGAAAAAAAATGAAAATAAAATAGATATAATAATATTAATATTAATAATAATATTAGTAATAATAATAATAATAATAATAATAATAATAATAATAATAATAGTGATAATAATAGTATAAATAATAATAATAGTAATAGTAATACAAATAATAATAATAATAGTAATAATAATGTTAATAATAGTAATAATAATATTAATAATAATAATCCATCCGTAGTAATTCTGCCCGAAGGCAGGTCCTTCACTGAAATCATAGCATTTTCATGCTATGCTTGCAGCTTTACTAGGGAATTGTGTAGGTGTGGTAGCTTCCCGTTGCTTTCCACACCGGTGAAGAATGATGGTGATGATGATAATGATAAGGATGATGGCCATATGATTTCGGCGACCGTTTGGACCTTAAGGTTTTCCTGACATTTGTCCTACAGGTAAGGAAAAACCCCGATAAGAACCTCACCCAGAAAAACTGCCCAAATCGGGGATCGAACCCGGGCCCGCTGCGTGACAAAGCAGCACGCTACTTCGAGACCACAGCGGCGGACATAATAATAATATAATATAATAATATAATAATAATAATAATATAATAATTATAATAATAATATAATAATAATAGTAATAGTAATCATCATAATATAATAATAATAATAACATTAGTAATAATAATAGTAAAAATAATAATAATAACAATATTAATATAATAATAGTAATAATAATAGTAATAATAGTAATAATAATAATAATAATTAAACATAATAGTAATAATATATAATAATAATAAAAACCATACTAATAATAGTAATAATAATAATAGTAATAACAATAGTAATAATAATAATAGTAGTAATAATAATAACAATTACTAATAATAGTACGAATAATTAATAGTAATATATATGGCAATAATAGTAATAGTTTATAATAATTATTATATTAATAATATAATATTAGTAATAATGATAACATAATAATAATATTATAATAGTCATAATATTATAATAATGAATGAGTAATAATAATAATAGTACAAGTAATAGAAATAATAATAATAATAATAATAATTAGTAATACAATATAATTATTATTATAATAACATAAAATAATAATATAATATAATAGTAATTAATCATCATTATAAAAACAATAATAATAATAACACTAATAATAATAACACTTACTAATATAATGTAATAATAATACTAGTAATAATAATAATAGTAATATATAATAATGTAATAATATTATAATGATTATAATAATAATATTATATAATAGTGGTAATAATACAATATAATAGTAGTTGGGGCCGCCATAGTGGAATTGTTGTTTACGTTTGTTGCTTGCTAGTCTAGTGGTGTGGAAACAGTGATTTAGGTACGTTGCCGTTTTCGAAACCTAGTGTACGTATATGTAATTTTTCGCGTAGCACATGTGCAATGTGTTAGTGGAAGATAAAAAACTGTTTTCGAGTTCAGGAGGACCTAATCAATATTTACTGGGTAAAACGTTTGAGAGTTATATACATTGCATGATAATTCTAAGAGCAAGAAGGAAGCGAAGCTGACTCAGCTCGCACCGGAAGTGGACGTTTGCTTGAGCGCTACACCAACTGTCAAAGATGGCGGAGCGACCCTGGCGACGAATTTGAGAACTGTTTCGATACTCTTCTTCAGAATGTACAAGAAAAAGGCGGAAAAATGAGAAAAGATTTTAAAAAGAAGACATTGTAAACTCGGTAATCAGGCTCAGACAGCTTTATAAACAATATGATGAACATAATTTCCAGAAAAAGATGAAAAAATCAAGAAACTGGAAAAAGAAAAGCAAGACATTGTTAAATCCTAATAACACGGTTGAGACAAACAACAGAATATTATATTCACGATATTATAAGCAACAAGAGGCATAAACACAGAGGAGCCAAGGAAGTACAGCTTAGTTGTTAAATCAAAAAACATATCAATCAAACGGAATACATTAAAAAACTGTAATAAAAAACAAAAGTAAATCCAGCAGACATAAAAGTAGGCATAAGCAGGTGTCAAATCTCTCAGGAATGTGAACCTGTTAATTCAGGCAAGGTACTAAACATGAAGTCGATGCAATATGTAACAACATCAATCAGAAATGCGGGCGATGAAATGGAAGCAACTGCAAACAAAAGATGAAACCTCGTCTAATCGTGTTCACCGTGCCCAAGGAAGGGGACCTGGATAGCTGGAAAACATTCTATCATAGAACACAAACGAGGAATTAAAAACCTGCAAACAGAGGAAAGTGGTACCACAAAGTCCATTTCAGAGATAAGAAGAATAACACAAACTTGGTATTAGAAGTTACATCTGAAGCTAGAAAGAAACTATTAGGCAGAAAGATCAAACGAGGGTGGATCATGAGCACAACTGCCCGACTATTTAAGAGTGAATAGATTGCTTCAAGTGTAATAAATATAACCATAAAGCTGGAGACTGCAAAAGTTGAACAAACATGCCCTCTATGTACTGGGACTCATAAACTAAGAGAATGTACCCGCGCCAAAGGACGAACATAAATGCATAAACTGCATAAACTACAACAGATATACCAAGCACAACCTGTGGATGTCAAACACCCAGCTTTAGATCAAGAATGTGAATGTTATAAAATAGCCCTAAAGAAATATACTGACAACATTGATTACTGAAATGGATACCTCACAACAAACCAGAAATTATATGACACACAATAAACCACTAAAATGTCAACAGATCAACCTTCAACATTCACGAGCAGCAGTTAGTAACCTGATTCAGCAAATTGCGGAAAAACAAGCTCGATCTGATATTCGTACAGGAGCCGTACTTAATTCACAACAATCCAGCAGGAATTCCGAAAGTCAATTAAAACCCTCGTAAAGGGAAATAGAAAGAAACGAGCAGCTATTCTTGTGAACAACGACTCACTAGACATCATAATCATAAATCAGCTCTCAGACGAAGATTGCGTAGTTGCAGAAGTCCGTACACGTAGGAAAAACATGTATATTGTGAGCATGTACTGTGATATTGAAGAAGATATAGAAGGTACAATAAGTAAAATAGAATCTGTAATGAACTACGCTAACGGAACAAGTGTCCTATTGGCTGCTGACACAAATGCGAGGAGTAAAATTTGGCATGATGCAATCACAAATCACCGAGGAAAAATATTAGAAGAATTTATAACTGGCGCTAATCTATTCATAGTTAATGAAGCAAATGGAATTCCAACATTCGAGTCTAACATAGGCAAGAGCTACATAGATCTAACGATCGCTAATGGTGGAATGATTAATAAGATAATAAATTGGAGAAGTGGAGAAATAGAAAGTTGCTCGGATCATAAAGCAATAACATATAGCGTTTAATAGACAGCATAAACGGAAACTCTGAACCTGATAGCACTCACAGCATAGTTAAAAATAGTAATATTCCTGCTTTCATAAATGCACTAAGGAAAGAATTCACAACACAATTTAATTGTGAATATCACGGCAATGATATTAATGTATTGGATTACGAACTGTCGTGCAAAATGAATAACCCAACAGAAACTGAATTATTAATCGAAACCTTTACCAGTTGTGTAACATCTGCATGTAAAACAGTATTTAATTACTCATTACAGAAGAAAAAACCAGCGAAGGGTAGAACTGTACCGTGGTGGAATGAAGAATTACAACTAAGACGAAATAAGGCCAATGCTATGAGGCGGCGATACCAGAGAACACGAAATAACGAAGCCCTGAGAGAAGAAAGGAAAAGTCAGTATCTACAGGAAAGGCGACACTATCAGAATGATCTTCGTAAGGCAAAAATGAATTCTTGGAAATTATTTTGCACTGTGGATGATGGCTCAAATCCCTGGAACAAGGTGTACAAGATAGCAGCAGGAAAACTCAGAGAGAAGACCGTCTTATCTACAATACAAAAACCGGATGGAACATATACTGAAGACCTTCATAGCACCTTGAGATATATGATAGACCATTTCATTCCTGACGATAAAGAAGATGAAGACACTGATCATCAACGGAATATAAGAATAATGGCTAAGGAACCTCCTAATACTGATAAAGACAAGAAATTCACTGAAGAGGAAATACGATCAGTAATAAAGAGTTTCAATCCCGAACAAGGCTCCAGGTGAGGATGGGATAACAAGCATAATCCTCTTGCAAGTGTTTAACTGCTTTCCATCCTTTCTCACTGCAGTGTATAACAACTGTCTTGAAGAAGGCTGTTTTCCTAAACAATGGAAAAAATCCAATATATTACCTATAGTTAAACCTGGAAAACAGCATAGCAAACAAGTTACCAATTACCGGCCAATTAGTCTAATAAATGTGGAAGGAAAGGTATTGGGAAAACTACTGATCAATAGGATATTACATTGGGTCAACACCAACAACTTGATGAACTCAAATCAGTTCGGCTTCACACCTCAGAAAGGAACAGTCGACGCAGTTTTATGGCTGTAAAAAAATTCACAGAGGAAAGCCTCCGCACAAAAAAATATGTAGTAGCTATTAGTTTAGATGTACGTGGCGCTTTTGATTCAGCATGGTGGCCACGCATTTTGCTTAATCTTAAACAACATCAATGCCCTAGAAATCTATACTTGCTGATAAGCAGCTACTTCAGTAACAGAACAGCGATCTTTCAAACAAATGAGTGCATTATCACAAAGGAAGTTACCAGGGGATGTCCACAAGGCTCGAGCTGCGGCCCTGGTCTATGGAATATAATGTATAATTCAGTCCTCAACTTGGAACTAACAAATCATTCAAAGTTAGTGGCATTCGCTGATGATCTATTACTGCTTACTAGAGGTAACAGTAAAAAAGAAGCAGAAAACTATGCAAACTCAAGACTTGAAAAAAAATCGAGATCTGGACTAAGCAAAACAAAATTGTATTTAATGATTCAAAATCAAAGGCTCTACTAATTTCGAGAAGGAGAAAAGTTGGAAATGAACCAATCAGGATATATTTAAATTACAAACTCCTCGAACAGGTCAAGGAACTCCGATATCTAGGGATAACCTTAGACGAAAAATTCAACTTTAACAAACATATTATAAACACAACGGAGAAGGCTCTCTTACTAACTAACATGTTAAGTAAAGTAGCAAAACTTCAGTGGGGTCTTAGCTACCAAGCTTTAAGAACTATCTACAGAGGGGCTATAATACCTATTCTAACATATGGATCACCTGTCTGGGAGCATGCACTAGAGAGGAAAAATAATATGAAAATACTTCAAAGAACCCAGAGAATAATAAATATAAGAATTTCGAAAGCACATAGAACTATATCGTTCGAAGCCTCGTGTGTGATTGCTGGAGTAAAACCTATCTACATAACAATAACAGAAACAGCTGAAATGTACAAGATAACACATGGGATGACACCTGATTCGACAGATTATGATGCACCATTAAAAATAGCAAACTGGCCACATTCAGCTGAGAGATTACCTATGGAAGACGTCAAAGAAGGCAAATATTATGACATAGAAATATTCACAGACGGAAGTAAAATCCAAGGAAGAGTCGGAGCAGCTGCAATAATATTTAAACAAGGAGAGGTTATTAGTAGAATCAAAGCTACATTACATGATAGATGTTCTAATAATCAGGCAGACGGAAGTAAAATCCAAGGAAAAGTCGGAGCAGCTGCAATAATATTTAAACAAGGAGAGGTTATTAGTAGAATCAAAGCTACATTACATGATAGATGTTCTAATAATCAGGCAGAGCAAGTTGCAATCCTTAAAGCATTAGCGGCGCTTGAGGACATGGACATATGTATGCAAGAAAGAACTACTGCAGTATATACTGACAGCAAAATTACCTTGGACCTAATCCAAAACAATTCTAAGCACAATAATTAAATAGAGGAAATTCAAAACAAACTCAGACGACTCAAGGAACAGCAGTGGATTATACATTTTGCATGGGTAAAAGCGCACGTAGGATATGTTGGCAATGAAATGGCTGACAAGCTAGCCAAGGCCGCTGCACTTGAAAATGGAACAGATTACGCATATGACAAAAAATCAAAAACGGTTATCGCTAATGAAATCAAAGAACAAGGGATCCAGAAGTGGCAAGAAGAGTGGTCCAACACAACAAAAGGAGCAACCTACAGGGAGTTCATCCCATCAGTAGTTCAAAGACTGAAAACACAAATTAATTTAAATTTTTCACTAACAGCTATGATCACGGGACATGGATTAACTAAATCATATCTACACAGGCTGGGAGTAATACAGGACCCTATTTGCATCTGCCAACAAGAAGAACAAACTGTAGAACACCTCGTATATGGATGCTGCAAACTCAATCAACAAAGAGACGTCTTGAAGAAAACCATAGAATCCAAACGCTACAAATGGCCAGTGACTAAAGAACAGTTAATTACAAACAATGTAGGAGCTTTCAAAAGATTCATAAACAATATAAACTTTGGCGCATTAAAATAAGAAATCATTAGTGTAAGACGATAGAGTGAAGTGACAAGAATAAGTGTAAGTAAACAATAAACCAAGAACAAGTTCAAGATACAAGACAGTAACAATCGTGTAAAGAATTAATATTGAGTAGAAGTGACTAGGATAATTACAAATAACATATACATGATATAAAAACAGTTAAAATAGTGTAATGTATATAAAACAACATTTAGATGTATCAACAAGGCATGTAGTATCGCTTATTGCGATGGGGCATGTATATTGTAATGTACTAAAATAAAAATAATAGTAATAATAATAATAATAGTAGTAATAATAATAATATTAATATTAATAGTAATAATAATAATAATAATAGTAACAATAATAATAATAATATTAATAGTAATAATAGTAATAATAATAATAATAATAATAATAATCCATCCATTCATAGTAATTCTGCCCGAGATCAAGTCTTTTACTGCAATCATAGAATTTTCATGATATGCTTTGCAACTTTACTAGGGATATGTAGGCGTGGTAGCTTCCCGTTGCTTTCCACACCAGTGAATGATGATGATGATAAGAGTGATGATGATAATGATAAGGATGATGATGATGTTGGCCATATGATTTTGGGGACAGTTTGGGCCTTAAATTTTTCCTGAAATTTGTCTTACAGGTGAGGTAAAACCCCGATAATAAACTCACCCAGAAAAACTGTCCCGACCGGGGATCTAACCCGGGCCCGCTGCATGACAAGGCAGCACGCTACCTCGAGACCACAGCGGTGGTATAATAATAATAATAATAATAATAATAATAATAATAATAATAATAATAATAATAATAATAATAATAATAATAATAATAATAATAATAATAATAATAATAATAATAATAATAATAAAAATAATAATGATAATAATAATAATAGTAATAATAATAATAATGGTAATAATAATAATACTAGTAATAATAATAATAATAATAATAATAAATAATAATAATAATATTTTTTTATTATTCCGACTTTTACAATTAATATACATTTTTCCAGTACCCATGTTCACAATTAACTACAAATTTTTTTCAAAACATTTTTCCATTCCTGTCTGTTCATCCATATATCTTATTCTGTTTCACATTCCCTCTTAGCTTTATTGATTTCCTGAATCCACGTAATAGTTGGTCTACCCTTCCTTTTCCTTCCCTGTGTTTCCCAATCCATGATTATCTCAGGTAGACTTCCTTCTTCCATTCTTCTAATGTGTCCGTACTAATTTAATTTTTTCTTCTTTACAACATCTAATAGTGAATATTGTACCTGCATTTTTTCTTTTATATATGAATTTCTGATTTTATCCTTTCTGGATATTTTTAGCACGTCTCCAGTAATCCATTTCAGTGGCGACAATTTTTTTTTTTCATTTGTGCTTTTAAAGCCTACACATCAGCTCCCATAGGTAATAATGCTTCTGATTATTGTATTAAAAATAGTTTTTTTTTGTTTCTTTGAAGATATGTTTGTCCCATACTATTCCATTTAGGGCAGATATAGCATACTTTCCTATAATGATCCTGTTTCGTATCTCAATAATAATAATAATAATAATAATAATAATAATAATAATATAATAATAATATAATAATAATAATAATAATATAATAATAATAATAATAATAATAATAATAATAATAATAATAATAATAATAATAATAATAATAATAATAATAATAATAATAATAATAATCATAGTAAATCATAATAATAGTAAATAATAAATATGATAATAGTAATAACAGTAATAATAACATAATAATAATAATAATAATAATAATAGTAATAACAATAATGATTATAATACAATAATAATAATATTAATAATAATTATTATAGTAATAGTAATAATAACAACTATAGTAATTATCATAATAATAATAGGAATAATACTAATAGTAATAAAAATAATAATAGAATAAATAATAATAGTAATAATAATAATAATAATAGTAATAATATTACCAATTATAGTAATAATAATAATAATTTTTTTTATTATTCCGGGTATCAGAATAAGTATACATCTTTCCGGTACCCATGTTCACAGTTAACTAAATATTTATTTGAGCAAATTTTTCCATCCTCTGTGTTTCAATTCGCTCTTAGCTTCATTGATTCCCTGAATTCACATAATTGTTGGTCTACCCATCTTTTCCTTCCATGTGGTTCCCAATCCATGATTACCTCAGGTAGTCTTCCTTCTTCCTTTCTTCTAATGTGTGTCCGTACCAATTTAATTGTTTCTTCTTTATAAAATCTAATATTGAATATTGTACCTGCATTTTTTATACATGAATTTCTCAATTTATCCTTCCTGGATATTCTGTAGCACGTCTCTAATAGTCAATTTCAGTGGCGAGAATTTTTTGTTTTCATTTGTGCATTTAAAGCCCACATATCAGCTCCATAGGTAATAATGCTTCTGATTGTTGTATTAAAATTAGTTTTTTTTCTTTCTTTGAAGATACGTTTATCACACACTATTCCATTTATGGCAGATATAGCATTCTTTCCTATAATGATCCTGATTCTTATCTCAATAATAATAATAATAAATAATAATAATAATAATAATAATAATAAAATAATAATAATAATAATAATAATAATAATAATAAAATAATAATAATAATAAATAATAATACATAATGATAATAATAATAATAATAATATCATCATATAATAACAATAATAATAATGATAACATTAATATTAACCATATAATACTATCAATAATAATAATAATAATAATAGATAATAATAATAGATATAATATAATAATAATAATAATATTAGTAATAATAATAATAGTAATAATATATTATATTAATAATAATGGTAATAATAATAGTAATAATAATAATAATGATGATAAAATTTATAATAGTAATAATATAATAATAGATAAAATAATAATAGTAATAATAATAATGATAATAGATATAATACTAATAAATTATATTAGTACTAATAATAATATTATATAATAATAATAATAATAATAATCATAATAATAGTAGTAATAGTAATAATGACAATAATAATAGTAATAATAATAATAATAATAATATTAGTAATAATAATAATTATTATAATAGTAATTGTAATAGTAATAATACTAATAGTAATAATAGTACAATAATAATAATAATACTGATAATAATAGTAATAATAATAATATTAATAATAATATTCCATCCATAGTAATTCTGCCCGAAGGGAGGTCCTTCACTGAAATTTTTCATGCTATGCTTTACTAGGGAATTGTTTAGGTGTGGTAGCTTCCCGTTGTTTTCCACACCGTTGAAGGATGATGGTGATGATGATACTGATGAGGATGATGTTAAGAAACCTCACCCAGAAAAACGCTCCAACCGGGGATCGAAACCGGGCCCGCTGCGTGACAAGGCTGCACGGTACTTCGAGACCACAGCGGTGTACATAGTAATAATAATAATAATAATAATAATAATAATAGTAATAATTAATAATCATAATAATGGTAATAATCATCATAGTAATAATAATAATAACAATAGTAATAACAGTACTAATAATAATAATTGTAATAATAATATTAGTAATAATAGTAATAACAATAATAATAATAACAATCATAGTAATAATAGTAATTTTTTTATTATTCCGGCTTTTACAATTAATATACATTCTTCCGGTACCCATGTTCACAGTTAGCTACACAATTGTTTCAACACATTTTTCCATTCCTGTCTGTTCATTCATATATCTTCTTCTATTTCCCATTCCCTCTTAGCTTCATTGATTCCCTGAATCCTCGTAATAACTGGTCTAACCTTCTTTTTCTTTTCCTGTGGTTCCCAATCCATGATTATCTCAGGTAGTCTTTCCTTCTTCAATTCTTCTAATGTGTCCGAACCAATTTAATTGTTTTTCTTCTTTATAAAATCTAATAATGAATATTGTACCTGCACTTTTTCTTTTGTATATGGATTTCTGATTTTATCCTTCCTGGATATTCTTGCAGCACGTCTCCAGTAGTCCACTTCAGTGACGATCAATATTTTTTTTTCATTTGTGCATTTAAAGCCCCCACATCAGCTCCATAGGTAATAATGCTTCTGATTATTGTATTAAAAATAGTTTTCTTTTGTTTCTTTGAAGATATGTTTGTCCCATACTATTCCATTTAGGGCAGATATAGCATACTTTCCTATATTGATCCTGTTTCCTATCTCAATAATAATAATATTAATATTAGTAATAATAGTAATAATAATAATAATAATAGTAATAATAATAGTTATAATAGGAATAGTAATAATAATAATAATATTATAATTATAATAACAATAAAAATGATAGCAATAGTAGTAATAATAATAGTAATAGTAATAGAAATAATAATATTTATTAATTGATGGTTTATGGGAAACACATTTACAATAATAAATGTTCATACTATTTATAAACAGAACAATATAGATCAGAAGTCGTTAAAACTACAATATACATTTTCTTCATGCCTAACTCACTGGCTCTATGGAACTCGTAGGTTCGCGGTCGCGCGGACATAAGCTCTCCATATATTCTTATCCTATTGGCATGTATTTCCTTAAGTAGCCTTCG
>JASPKZ010007576.1:127500-329257 GCA_030220185.1 Diploptera punctata
ATCTCCTTTCCGAATACCACATTGGGCTTCTGAGATAATTTTCTACGTTATTACGTTAAAACGAGTTTTCAATATAGATGCAAGCACTTTATACCAAATCTCCAAATTACAAATGCATCTGTAATTATCTGAGTTTAAACTGACTACCTTCATTTAATTACTGTTTATTTTTTACCCTTCTTATATATATATATATATATATATATATATGGCCGTTAATAGATCTAAGAGGTGGTACTATAAATGAATTGATGCGTATATAAATAAATCGTAATAATAATAATAATAATAATAATAATAATAATAATAATAATAATAATAATAATAATATAGCAAAATTAATATAAATGATTACATTCTCATAATAGGAGATTTAAATGCCAGAGTGGGCAATGCTCAAGTCAACAATAATATTGGAACATTTGGCGAACCAACCAGCAATAGGAATGGGACAAGATTAACAGATTTTGCTATCTACAATGAACTGAAAATAACGAATACTTTTTACAATCATAGAAACATACATAAATATACCTGGCATCGTCAGGACTCAAAATCAATCATTGATTATTTCATTGCAAATAATAAGATTTTTAAATTGTTTCTCGATGTCAGAGCCTACAGAGGATATGATATTGGTTCAGATCACTACCTAGTAGAAGCAAGAATAAGATTTCCACCAAGATGGTTAAAAAAAGAAGAAACAACAACAGAGCATAGAACAAAAGTACAAGGTAAAATTATTTTATGATGACAGCATTAAATGGTTATATTCGAGAAGAATTCAGCAATATATGGCTACAACTCCAGAAGTAATGATGTCGAAGAAGAATGGAAAAACATTAAAATGATAATTCAAAATGCAGCTAATGAAACTTAGGAAAAGTAAATATACAACAAAGAAGAAATAGAACTCTAAAAATCTGGGATGATCAAATAAAACAATTGATTGAAGAAAAAAATTCAGCTTATAAAAAATATTTGAACACAAAGAAAGTAGAAAATGAAATAGAATTCAAACGCTGTAGAGCTATTGTTAAGGAGGGAAATAAGAAAGAGACATAGGAAAACATGGTTAAATTTTGTTACACATTTAGAATCAGATTTGCATAAGCTCCAACTTAATGCCTTCAAAATATTAAAACTTTGAATAAAGATATTAAAGAATCTACCAAAATTAATTGCGGAGTAACAAAAGAAGATTTTTTCAATTATTATAAAAGTCTTTGGACTGACAATAGCTATGAAGATACAATTTCCGAAATAATAATGAGACAGATTCCATAATATCATTGGAAGAATTGAACAATAGTTTAAAGAAATTAAAAAATGGGAAGGCAACTGGCACAGATGGCTTGAATTCTGAATTGTACAAATATGCAGGCAAACAGTTCCATGAAAGAATGTTGTCCTTCTTTAATAATGTATTCAAAAATGCAGATATACCACAAGAATGGAAGACAAGCATTGTTATACCCCTGTTCAAGAAAGGAGACAAGAGAAAAATGGACAACTATAGGGGAATCAGTTTGTTAAACACATGCTACAAAGTTTATGCAGACATTTTAAATGGAAAATTGAAAATTTTCAGTGAAAAATTCCTTATGGAATGTCAAAATGGATTTAGGAAAGGACGATCTTGTATTGATTCAGCTTTCTGTTAAACTATTGCTTGAAAAAAGAAGAGAATTCAACTTAGAAACACATTTTGCTTTCATAGATTTTGAAAAAGCATTCGACACAGTCAAGAGATCAAAACTCTTAAATATATTGGAAGACAGAAATATACCAAATTTACTTCGGCAGAACATACAAAATATTTACAAAGACAACACCATAAAGATTAAATTAAATAACAGATTTTCTGAAGAAGGAATTATAAATCGTGGTGTGAGACAAGGCTGCCCCCTATCCCCAACACTCTTTGCAATTTATATCAATGAAGTAATATGTTGCTGGAACAAAACATATAAATTTGGAATAAGAATATCAGAAAATAGAAAATTAAACACCCTATTGTTTGCAGATGACCAAATAATAATAGCAAATTCCGAAGATAATCTACAGAAAGGTCTGTAAGAACTTAACAAAATTACAGAAGAATATGGATTGAAGATATCTACAGAAAAAACAAAAATTATGGATTTCAAGGTGTAGATCCTGTCAGAAGTAAAATTGTACTGGACAATAAAATTTTGGAGCAGGTGAATAATTTTACATATCTAGGATGCAATATCTCATATGAAGAAGAAAAGGATGTAAATGCAAAAATATCTAAATTTTTAAGAATTTTAGGGTTAATAAATTCTATCTTCAAGCCACAGTTAGTCCAAAAGCATTCAAGACTGAAAGTGTATAAAACACTGGCTCTTCCAACTCTTTTGTATGGTAGCGAAGTATGGACGTTGAAACAGAAGGATATACAGAGACTTAGATCTGCTGAAATGAGATATCTTCGGAGGACTGCAGGATACACACTACTAGATCACAAAAAAAATGAAGACATCTTAGAAGAATTACACATGGAATCTTTAGAAAACAAAATTTCTGATTATAAGTCAAGATGGATACAACATGTTCATCGAATGGAAGATCACAGAATACCCAAACTAATGTTAAGATATCAACCTGCAGGAAGAAGAAGACCAGGACGTCCATTCAAAAGACTTCTGGATGGTGTTTCTCTTGAGGCGAAACAGGTCAACAAATGGCCTAAATTCGTGAATGTACTATGATGATGATGATGATGATAATAATAATAATAATAATGATAATGATAATACAAATTCTAATAATAATAATAATAATATAATTGTGCACAATCGTGCAAAAATTAGTTTGTCTATTGCGCTAATGACATTGCCACCTTAGAACACAATTCCAGATGATCTCTTGTACACTTTAGTCCGCACAGTTTACATCTGCAACTGCCTTCGATTTGATAAGTGATATTCACACACACTTTGTGATGGAAGCCGTGGACTGCATAGCGGTTTATCTCGTGCCTTAATTCATTGATTTGTCCAGACCAGGAATGTCTTCCCGATTCTGTCTTTCTCTTGCATCAGATATTCGTATGCTTTAGCGGATGGCAGGTAGTAGCGCATTCTGAGGTCTTCCAGGAAGAACTATTCTCTTGCTGGTAATAGACCAGTCTCGAGGGAGTGAATCTAGAGACTGTTAGAATTATCTATAGAAAGGCGTCCTTGACACTTTGCCAAATTTTTAAGTCGCTTAACTTCAGATGTTCCCAAACTATCTCTATACCGTATGCGATTATTGGCACTATTTTCGCATTGAAGAGTTGCACAGCTGTGTCTATTGATAGTAGGATAGGTGATGTTACTTCATTCACGGCTCTTAGAGCCGCTGCTGCTCTCTCTCTCTCTCTCTCTCTCTCTCTCTGACATGTATCTTGAAGGTGGTGTTAGAGGTCTGAAATATAATGCTAAGATATTTATAATGGCTGACTTTTTCTATCTCTCTTTGTTCTGTTCTAATGCAGTCTCCGGTTTTCAATCTACCTCCTTTCCTAAAGACCATTTTGACCGTTTTCTCTTTATTTATGGTCAAGTCATTTACTCTTGCCCAGATGGTTCAGGCATTAAAACCCTAGTAATATAATGTACGGTTAAAAACTATAATATAGTTACTTTGTAGGTCCGTCTCCTCAACTTAAGTTCTTTAAAACTCTGTAGGCCTTTCGGGACTAGTCCCATCATCAGCAGAATGCATTAGGTCCGTTCTTGTTGACCCTTGTTGAAGCAATCGCAATCCTAAGAGAAATTAACAGCAACCTGATTCTCAATGAATACACACCTAATCCACACAATCCTCTGTACAAAATTCTCACAACCAAGTCAGTGCTTCAACAAGGGTCAACAAGAACGGACCTAATGCATTCTGCTGATGATGGGACTAGTCCCGCAAGGCGTACAGAGTTTTAAAAGAACTTAAGTTGAGGAGACGGACCTACAAGGTAACTATATTATAGTTTTAACCGTACATTATATTACTGTGAACTAATACATCAACGGAAAATCACCATGAATTTTACTAGTATCATTAAAACCCTGTTGGAGAGTATCTACCTTTCTTGAAGTAATGACCGTGTCATAAGCATATATATATAGAGACATTTGATCTCCCAGTCCTTGTAGGATGTTGTTGACATCTATTGTGGTTACATTAAAAAGAAGTGGGCTGAGACAATCTCCCTGTGGCACTCCGTTCGTCTGGGTGATTCTGTGGGAGTTCTTCATGTTATTATCTACGGTGACTTAGTTTGCCTGTAGTATAAGTATATTATTGAAACTAGGCTTTTTAATGATATTAATAGCAGTTTCTGATTCTTGAAAAGAAAATGAATCTACATTTTCATCCATTAACGTGAAAATATCTGATATTCACATGCTTATCCTATTAAGAGATCTATAGATCTCATTCTTATTGTGATAATAGTTTTAGGTTATCTTTGTTCTGATAATTTGTTAATATCTAATGAGCCTTGTCATGCATACGAAGCACATTGTGTTACAGATCGCTGATATATTTTAGCCGCGAATTTAGTATATTCTGCGTAAAGCCAACAATTTAAAAATTCATTTTAAATCACCGTTGATGTTATGTAATAAAATATTGAAAATATAAAATTAGAATCTGATAAAACAGTCATCCAATATAGAAGCCTTTTAAAACAATGTTTTATCTTCTGCATTTCAACAATACCAGTACCAGTTGAGATAGAAAAGATGAACCACTGTTTAGAAGACCTTCATATTTTAATTACTTTAAGTTTTCTAACAGAACTATAATTTAGTTGAAGACGACTGTTTTATCAGCTACTAATTATATATTTTTAATATTATCTACGTACATAATGAATTTTGTATTTGTATATAAATTTAATCTCCATAAGTTTTCTTATTCTGTTATCTTATATATGCGTTTTTTAACTTTTAAAAGTTTTGATATATCATTACTAAAATCATTTTCTATTATAGTTTTATCTCTTGGTCCTAGAAATTCTGAGAGAGCGTGTATTATTTTATCTCTTATTTCATGCAAATATTCGTACAATTTTTTCGTTATAGGCTTCTGTTTTAAATATATAATTTTATTCGTTGATAGTATTTCTTTCTAATAGAATCATATTGAAATGTATTGACTTTACAATTTGAATTCTATTAATATATTTTATACTTCCTGTTCCATTTATGTTCCGCTACCCCGAGACCAGAGTGGTGGAGAGAAATATCAATTCGAAAATCATAATTAATTGAAAATACCATAAACGTCATTAAAATATTTATTTCGTAAGTTAGGAATTTATGGTAAAATAAAAAGTAAATCTTACGCCATTTTAATGACAAGTATTTAGGCTTAATTCGCGTGGATTAAAATCTAAACACAAGAGATATTTAATACATTTGGAAAGTCGTTCTCCTTACGCTAGGAATCTGTGCGTTTATTGAATATGTTAAACCTAATATTTTTTTAAATGCTAAGAAATAACGATTATTATGAGTTTAGTGCTGGCAATGAAATCGCAACATGATATTTGCCTTGGCAAATGAAGTAAACTGTCAGAGCTCCCGGTTTCAAATCCAAATCCAATTCGCTCAGTAAGATATTTTATAATAATTTAGTATTCACTTACACCTATATTGCCATCTTGGTAATTAGAAGGTTGGGAGATTAGACCGTGGTTCAAATCCTGCCGGACTTGACAAAAATTGAATGTGCTCTGATTCACATACACTGATGATTAATTTATTTAGTGCCGTCTGACCAGGTATTCACGTTCCATCATTTTCTTTATATAGGTTAGTTTCCTCAAGATGATTCGTTTTTTGAAATTATGTAATTGCACTTACAATTGAAATTAATAAAATATATCGGTAAGTTATGAATCATTCTGATAATAGAAAATTACACAAGATTCTGTGGAGAAATTCTACCAGGATCCTCTACATACCACATAACTTATGGTACCCCATGTGATAGTTTCTTAGCAACTCGTTGTCCAGTTCATCTTGCTAATGAAAATGTGGACAATTTCCCTAAAACTTCATAGGTTTTACTTGATAGTTTTTATTCTGATAGTTGTATAGGTGGTTGTTCATTAATTGTGGACGCTAAATTTGGTAAAGAATTATCTCAATTACTGCGTATTGGTTGTTTGCGTATCAAGAAATAGTCCTACGATTCCCATAAAGTAATCCATACTATTGAATCTTTAATACACGTAAAGCATTTTATTGAAAATACTATTAATTAAAATATAGTTCAAGCATTATAAAAGTCTTGGAATTCTTCACAAGATACATTTATTTTTCACATTCTATTAGGGGGCACGCTGGTTAAGGCACTGCGCTACAAGCCGCAAGGTCGAGGTTCAAGTCCCGGTGGGGTCAGGATTTTTAAACTGACCCAAATCTTCTGGCGGCACTATGGCCCTGGGGTCGACTCAGCCTCTAACGGAAATGAGTACCAGACGCTTGTTCTGGGGTAAAGGCGGCCGTCACGCAGGGCTGACAACCCGGCTGACATCAAATGCCGATTGTCTAGAAAAAGTGTGAGCCTTAACCTCCTACTACCCCAAGGGCCTCCTGAGGCCTGTCGTGGGACTACTTTACTTTACTTTACTATACTTTATTTAACAAATAACGACATTTAATAAACATAACTTATTGCCTTATTTCAGGATTTTTTTTTATCCTTTAGGACTTTTAGCTCCTATTATTACAAAATGTAAGATTTCATTACAAAGGTTTTGATTGTTTAAGTCATCGTAGGATGATATTTTGCCTTTAACTAGTTAAAAAGAACCTTCACGATTATCTCATTGTTTGTCGTCATTAAAACAATTATATATTGATAGGAAGTTGTTTCTTCCTCCTATCACAAATAGGGATGAAATTCATGATTTTTGTGATTCCAACACTTCTGCTTATGATACGTATATTTACGTTAAGTCTCATTAATTGCATCCAAGTCTAGATTTGCCCCTATAAAGCAACATATTTGCCTTCTCTAGAGCTTTGTGTAGCGGGTTTGCTTGCCCGGCTCTTAAATAAAGCTCTTAAATCATTTCAATTGAAGTAGATTGTTTTAATTTATTTGATGAGCGGCTCATTGATAGTATTCATCACAACCTGTTTTAAACGTCATGATTCTGAAATTCAACAGACTACTGAAGTGCAATGTTGGTGCCATATGCCTATTGACAGCAATCCTATCGACCTTTTAACTCGTGGTATCTTTTCCTATCTTCATCTTGATTTATGGTGGCATGATCCACAGTTCCTATATGGAGATTTAATGAATCTTCTATTATTCCAGTACAAAGATATTGACTTACCTGAAGTGAAGAAGGAAGTTGATGTTAGTCTTTTATGTAACAATGTAACAAATGCTATTAGTTTCTGTATAGACTCATTTGATACCAATGGGTTCATAAACAAATTTTGTGAACTTAATGCAATTTAGGAAGTTTTTACTTATATCAATAGGTTTTATCGTAATTATACATTTTGTAAGGAAAAACTATTCCATTCTCTTACAATAAGTGAAATACATAATCCATTTATGAAACTTATTCAACTCATTCAAGTAAATTATTATTCTGATGAAATTGAATGTCTTCTAAAAATAAATATCTTGATTCATCAAACAAATTAAAATATTTCTTATTTCCTAGAATAAATTGGTATAAATAAGGTTGGTCTGTCTTGATCTTGAGATAAGAAGATGACAGACCAGACTTATCTATTAAGTACAAACTTATAAAGTTACTTCGTAATGTATTTTCGTAATTAAATTGGTACACTGATTTGGTGCACTTCTCAATAACGCAGGAATTGATTTTAATAGTAAGGATCAATTAAATTTACTTAAAAATATTCTGTAGAGTTATTAATAAGGTATGGTAACAACAAGTTGCTTCATGCTGGTTTGAAATCTGTTTCGTATTCCATTCGTTCTAGATTTTGGATTCCTTATTGCAGGAATTTAATCAAGAATCTCCTCAGATTTTGCAATATTTGTTTCAAGTTCAAGAAAGCTCATGTTAGACAACTGATGATCAACTATTAGCTGCAAAAGTTTTTATTTCTGTCCCTTATGAATATACTGGTTTTGATTACTGTGGTCTTATCCAGATGAAAACTGGTAGTCCAAGAAATAAGGTTTTATCGAATGCTTTCATAGCTTAGTTTGTATGTCCAGTAAGGGAGATAGTTGCTTGTTTAAGAATATTTGTTTTTAGAAGTGGCCTTTCTCGTGAAATATTAATCGATAATGGTATACTAATTTTGTTGGGGTAGCTGCACAACGTAAGCATTTTTTTCTGCTTTAGATACTGTTGACTGTATTCAGAATTTTTTCTGTTTCGAACACCTGTGAGTGGAAATGTATATTGAATAGTAAAGCTAAATAATTAATACTGTAAGACATATGTGTAGTCTATGGAAGTCAGAATAATGCATCATTTAAAGAAAATTGTAAGTCTTGAAATCTTAAACTTTGAAGATATTAAGGCAATTTTGGGTTTTCGGCCATTATGCCAAATATCAGACGATGTATCGTGTTTATAATATATCATACCAGGTCACTTCCTTATTGTCGTTCTCTTATTGCTTGCCCAAACTTAAACTTTCCTTAGAGCAGTTAAGAGTCAACTGAATGAGCAGACGGCATATTTAGCATAGGCATAGATGATTTTGAAGATCATGGTCCTGTGACTATATGCCCAACCATCAACAAATAAACAACTGATTGAAAGGAAAACCTGATTTGACAGTTGGTATTTGTCATCAAAAACAATCTTCCGTCCTTGTGCTGACATATTGGACGCATCGTGAATGTTGCTCTAGGAAAGCAACATTAATGCTTGTTGCCACCATTAAAATATTGAACCGAAAGTGCCTTTTTGCGGTTCAGTACGGTATTTATGTTCTCCTCCCTACTACAGAACATTTATGAAATATGCCAATGTCCTGTTTTCCGTGTGCCTACTCTTCCCCTTTTCATCCTTTTCTGCCGCGCATCTCTACGGCGCATATCCCCTCTACTTGCGAACCTTTATATGCATTGTACTCTTACCGAACATCATCATTCGATCAGCCTAGCAATCGGCGTTTGGTTATTTAAAAGCGGATTCAAAGGTGGAATCCAATTCCAGCTCACCATGCGACTGGAAGGTTAATATGGTGGTCTATATAGACAAGTTGAGTGAGACCGAGAAGAGGTCTGTTTTGAGTTAGTCCAGCAATGTACGGAAGAAGTGATTCCTAAAGCTTGGACACGTGTGTGAGTGTGGTATTATGTATGGTACGTTATTTATTCAGTTATTTCTACAGCTATGCTTGATTGTTTGATCAAGAATCATCTTTTGTTATTAATTTATTATTTTAAAAACCAACTTGTTTATATTAAAAGCTTATCTTTTTAAACAACGCCCCTCTGTTATTATTCAAGTATAAGTAGTTATTCACTATCCTGTTACAAAAATCACTCACTGTATGCATTTAATAATCAGTATCTATATATATGTATACATGTTCATCGGGAAAGAAAGATGAATTAATAGCTGCCTTTCATGGGCCCGAGGCAAGTTGCTTTCTTACAGATAACTTCTTTGAATATCAGGACCACATTAATAAATACAGCAATAACAAAGCCTGATCCCGGACAAGTGTTACGCGGAGCGTGGTTTGCTTTTCTAACCCCACAAATGGTAGCAGTAGTGTGGTTGGAAATACGTACCCACAAGTGGTTAGCAGAGCGAGTGTAAGGGTTCTTTCTCACCCCCCGCACAAAATGGTAGTTAGACCGTGGTTGTGTTCTTTAAACGCCACAAAATGGTAGCAGTAGCATGGTTTACTTACCCACAAATGGTGCGCAGAGCGTGTGGTTTTGTATCTTTCAGCTTTGAAAGATATGCTGTACTTTATTAACTGTGGTTCTAGTGGTATCGATTTAAAATTTTCTATTCAAGTTTCGGAGTTTTGGTTTCAAGTGCCAAGACAAGGGTATAAACTCTGTATGGTCGTAAATGAAGTTTGGAATTAGAAAATCTACATTTTTCAGAGATATTACCCTGCGGATAACTATTTGTTTTCGATACTTGGTATCTATGTTAAAGTTAATGAAAAGTACTAATTTACGCGTTTGTATTATGTCACGTAAATGATATTGACTCATCTTTCTTTATACGTAAACAGAGAGTGATTTATGCATACTAAACTACGTTCGCTTATAGTTGTTTACATCTTTTGTTCATTGTACTTTGTAAACATGCCTAGTTGGATAGATGTAATATCTAAAGATAATCTCGTCCGAGAGTTAAGCTTACTAGGTATTGAGGTTGAAGGCGATGTAAATATACTACGTCAGCGACTTAAAATTCATATGAATTCTCTCTCCCCGGCTGAACAAACATTAATAAAGCGTAAGTTTATTGTAGACAGCGCAATTCAGGAGGATTATTCTGCAGAACAGAACAAGAATATAAGTGATCGTAGACTTAGCTCCATCAAGGATTTTTCTAGTGGAACGGTCCCCAACCTTTCTTCTCATACGGAGGAAAATAATCAGCGAATTTTTCGAGAGTTAATTAGAAAAGTTGATCCCTGCGATGGTGATGATAAGGAATTGCTAGTTGTCTTCCTTATTAAACTTAACTCGATCTGCGAATTGAAATTGGTTCCCGATGAGTATTTTGTAAACTCGATTTTGAGTTGCATTGGAGGAATACTATTGAAGGTTTGGAGTGAAGTTGTTAAATTGAGATTTACTTGGATGGAGAGTTTAGAATATGTGAAATGTTCGTTGTTGCCTCCTAGATTATTAGAGGACTATTGGATTAAATTTGTGTCACGACGATTCCAACTTTCTAAAGAATCTTTGCTGGAGTTTATCTCCAATATTCAAGGAGCTTCACTTGTATTGAACCCTCTATTTTCGGAAGAAAAGTTAATTGACATTATTCTACAAAATATGTCCCCGGCCACCAGACAGCATTTGGTTTTTGCTACGAAACCTCAAAATGTAGCCGAAATGTGTGTCTTGGCTAGGAAAGTGGCTGATTTCGAGATAGCTGAAAGACAGAGGAACTTCAGTGAAAAAAGTAAGCCTGATAATTTAAGTAAACCTAATACTTCTGCGAATCGTTCTTCTCGCGATCACTCTTGGCAATCAAAAAGTAATTTACAATGTTGGAAATGTCAGCGTTTTGGACATCTTTCTAGAGAGTGTCGATCTTAGTTTTTTCTACGTGGTTTGTTTGTATATATTTGTTTGGGATATTAGAGTAAGCTACTTATGTATATTGGTATATGAGCTGATTGTGCCATCCTTTTGGTTGTAGGAGTTGCTAGAGTGAGTTTCAGTATACGTGGTCCAGGTTTTGCTAATGAGACGCTAACTAAACTCTAAAACGAGGGTAACTAGAAGTTAGTAAGCGTCCATGGACACGTTATAAAAACAACATGTCAGTCAAATTAAACTATGTAATGCTATGGAGTGAATCCAAGCATGTTTGTTGTAAAAATATCTGTATGTTAAACTAGATATTGGTTACAAAAACATTTTGTATTATGGCACATGTTGAACTAGTATGTCTGTGGTTCCGTTTTCCTGTCTTCGCCTGTTTTTTGTTTCAGTTTACCCTTCCTTAACATTGGCATTACGACGCAGCCTGGAATGTTCGGCAGTCGAGCGCTTGGAGGATCCGGCCGACCCCCGAGTGCCCAGCTGACCGACATAGTGGCTCTAGAACTACAGATTCCTGGAAAGCGGTGGAGCGGGATTGCGATCCGGCAATCCAATTATGGTATCGTCACCCTGTTCTTCACCTGGAACACCGCAGAGTTGCACTATGGCGACTGAGTCCAGATGGATTTAATTTTCAGCGCCTGGATAGTCAACATGGAAGCGAGTGTGGTGATTGTGATTTAGGGGACGATGGAAGATTTGTATTGAAGTTTACCGCTGGAATCTGATAGTGTTGATGTGCCCCTCCCAACGTGGGATTCTTCTACCGGACATTATTTTGAAGTTTATGGACTGTTTTCTTTTACCCGGAGGGCGCAGGGGAGTTATTGAACCGAAAGTGCCTTTCTGCGGTTCAGTATGGTATCTTTGTTCTCCTCCCTACTACAGAACATTTATGAAATATGCCAATGTCCTCTTTTCCGTGTGGCTACCCTTCCCTTTTCATCCTTTCTGCCGCGCATCTCTACAGCGCATATCCCCTCTACTTGCGAACCTTTATATGCATTGTACTCTTACCGAACATCATCATTCGATCAGCCTAGCAAGCGGCGTTTAGTTATTTAAAAGCGGATTCAAAAGTGGAATCCAATTCTAGCTCACCATGCAGTTGGGAAGTTAATATGGTGGTCTCTATATAGACAAGTTGATTGAGACCGAGAAGAGGTCGATTTTGAGTTAGTCCAGCAATGTACGGAAGAAGTGATTCCTAAAAGCTTGGACACGTGTGTGAGTGTGGCATTATGTATGGTACGTTATTTATTCAGTTATTTTTCTACAAGCTATGCTTGATTGTTTGATCAAGAATCATCTTTTGTTATTAATTTATTATTTTAAAAACCAACTTGTTTATATTAAAAGCTTATCTTTTTATACAACGCCCCTTTGTTATTATTCAAGTATAGTAGTTGCTCACTATCCTGTAACAAAAATCACTCACTGTATGCATTTAATAATTAGTATCTATATTTGTATGTATGTTCATCAGGGAAAGAAAGATGAATTAATAGCTGCCTTTCATGGGCCCGAGGTAGGCTGCTTTCTTACTGATAACATCTTTGAATATCACGACCACATTAATAAATACAGCATTAACAAAACTCGATCCCGGACAAGTGTTACGCTGAGCGTGGTTTGCTTTTCTAACGTCACAAATGGTAGCAGTAGTGTGGTTGGAAATACGTACCCACAAGTGGTTAGCAGAGCGAGTGTAAGGGTTCTTTCTCACCCCCCCGCACAAAATGGTAGTTAGACCGTGGTTGTGTTCTTTAAACGCCACAATATCTGCAAATTAGCTGTTTAACCGCCTATTGTGAAACTAATTCCTTTGCCATTAGACTAATATTTTATCTCAACATAATTATTAAGACTTGATCGCACTCTTTCTTTGATTTATATTCTAATTGTTGAAATGATTTTATATACAACAAAAATTAATTATATAAATTCATTAAATTAATTCATATATATAGCCTATATATATATATATATATATATAGTCGTTTCTTTGCATAGCTCCATAGTTGAAATGTCTTCAAGAAGAATGAAAACAATTGAATAGTAAAGCTAAATAATGAATACTGTAAGACAATTTAATAAAATGTTTTTCTAACTCTCGACCTATGACAAAAAGGAAGCGGGACCACGTTTCTGGCCAACAGGAACATTAGGAAATCCTTTAAGCTTTTAGTAAGAAGGAAAGAAATGGTTCCTACTTGTAGGAAGTCAACTGTCTTTGCAGGCCTGAGATTAACAAGTGTTTTTAAAGAAATCAGGTACTGATAATTCCTTCTTTAGAAGTAGTGCATACATTATGAATTGAAATATAACTTTATTTTGAAGAAATTACATTTTCACAATGAAAAATAGCTGTATTATTTTCATCACAGCGTTCGTAGTTCATTTAGCAACACCACCAACACATGTAGTCGTTTCCGGTACTTCTGGTGTTGTTGATTGTGCTTCAGCTCCTGTTAAAGTAAGTATTTTATATTTTACTTAGAGTTGTTAAAAATTACTACAATTAGCACAAAACTAGATGATAAGGTATGATAATTGAAGTGCATATTTTAATAGGTTCTATGCTGGGTTCAAATTTGAGGGGAATATGCCGACATCCATCCATAGTAATTCTGACCGAAGGCAGGTCCTTCACTGCAATCATAGCATTTTCATGCTATGCTTGCAGCTTTACTAGGGAATTGTGTAGGTGTGGTAGCTTCCCGTTGCTTTCCACACCGGTGAAGGATGATGATGATAATGATAATGGTAAGGATGATGGCCATATGATTTCGGGGACCGTTTGGGCCTTAAAGTTTTCCTGACAATTGTCTTACAGGTGAGGAAAAATCCCGATAAAAACCTTACCCAGAAAAACTGCCCCGACCGGGGATCGAACCCGGGCCCGCTGCGTGACAAGGCAGCACGCTACCTCGAGTCCACAGCGGTGGACATGCCGACATAAGCTAGCGAAAATGAATTGATTACTTTTGCCAAAAGAAGTAAAATTATAACAAATGGATAAATTCACACGGAAATCACTACGTTTCAGAGGAGTAAAGAATGGGAAAATTTGAGACAGAAGATTAATGATCCCAAATTAAAAAAAAATAGAATATCAGTGTATATGTCAGGTAATTACAGTAGGATAGAAAGAAAAGTATTCCATGATAGAAAAAAAAAAGGAATGAATACGGGGATATGATTACAGATTCCAGAGATTATTAAATATGTAGATGGGAAATTACTTTAATCAGCTCTTAAATGTACATTAAAAACTGGGCATTGAGAAGGATGTTTTACAGCGAACAAAAATATTACTTATAAAGCGCGTTGGAGGTTGAAATGGAGATATAAACATTTTAAAAAAAATATATAAAGCAACAGATACATTTGGGTTCCCAGCAAAAATTATAAAATGAAGTGGAGAAAAATTGGTGGATAATACTCAGTGTGATTTGTAAAATAGACACTCTTACAAAATAACGAACATTTTGGACTTTTCTAAAAATAATATATACAAGAATGGAGAAAAAACCGACTGGAAAATGTACAAGCGGATCATTACTTTTAACTTTATTGGAAATTCTAACATGTGTATTAGTACATAGATTTTTTACATATAAGTCAGTTTTTGAAAATAAATGGGGATATAAAATCGATGTACAACATCTATATGTCGTTTTCATATTCAATTAAGGGGTATAAATTGTATACTATCCTGCCACACTTCCTAAATTGTTAAACATATTTCAATGCGTCTAAATGGCAGAAGAATAAGGTGGGGATAGGCAAACATTTTTCAGGTCGTTTTGAAATTCACGACTGGTTAAAACATTGAGGTGCACTAACTTATCTAGTATTCATGTTGTACTAGAACATGCCATCAAATTTTTGGAGGATACGTAAGATGTAGAACTCAATGGTACTAATAAACTGTTGGTATATTTTGATTGTGTATTAATAAGTGATGACGAACATTTTTATATATATATATATATATATATATATATATATAATTGAACAACATATTGAGTAGCATTAAGCAATTTGGGTTGGAAGTAAATATCAATAATACTAAATATATTACCTCACATAAAAATATATTATTTAATAAAAAGAAGACAATTTTGATCAAGTGGCTGCATTCATATATCCATGAACAATAATATTACAAACACATGAGGGGGAGATAAAAGTTGAACATAGGTTCATTTCTGAAATTGTTTGCAATTACGCATTGCAGGGACTGTTGATATAAAAAATTGTTTCAATAAATGGCAAACTGAGAAAAATATTTAAAAAAAAACAGTTCATTTTCGAGCTATAATATATGGATGAGAAACAAGGACTTTTACTTTAAGGGAGGATAACAAATTACGAGTAACTAAGAATAAAGTTCTTAGGGAAATTTTTGGATCAAAGAGAAACGAACAGGCATGTGAATGGATCAGAGTACATGACGATTAGCTGTAAAGATTTTTATAGGAAAGCAGATATATTAAGAACAGTTAATTCTTGTAGACTGAGAATGGCGGGATAATATGATAGGAATATGACTGAAAGAGAGGCATGGAATACACTTGTAAACAAATCCATAAAGAAAGCTCTTAGTAGACAAACCGTGAATGTGGTGGAAGGGTAATATTAACTATAATTTTATGGAGGTAAATTATACAGACGGTGATGTAAAACATTAGTTCAGGATAGTGATGTATCGATATCTTATATCTTCGTGGCCAAGAAATTACGGTTTTCAATTGTGTCAGTTACTTAGTTTTATGCTCAGTTAAAATAGTCATTCCATATACACGTGGTCTGTAATTTTATATTTGAAAATCAAGGAAAACATAAGAGAACTTTTGGAGTGTTTTAAATACATTTGTTTGTTTTTAATTATGAGTACTATTTAAATTCTTTATTTAAACTTAATTGTGGCTATGTTCAAGAAGATCCTGCATCTGAATTCTGAAACACATAATATTAATAAAGAAAGAATAGGCTATATTCGTATTTAGATTCATATATATATATAATATAATATATATATATATATATATATATATATATATATATATATATATATTTTAACAGTACAGAAATACTTTTTGCATGTCCAGTAGAATAAGTTAGTTAATACAAAGGAGGAGTATTTCCAAATGCTTTGGACAAATAAAGGTATTCGATAGGACTTAATGCTAATTGATTTTACATACGTAATTCTGAAAACGTAGTTTACAGGTCCATTATAAAAATTTATTTTTTTTGGTAATCTACGTACAACTCTTTTTCTTAAAGAGTTGAAAAAAACTAATTGATTACAAGAACTAAAATGAAGAACATAACTTAGATATGAGTACTGACACAGCGAATTGCAGTTATTAATATTATCTTTAGTAACATACCGATTAATACTCTCTCTCTCTCTCTCACACACACACACACACACACACACACACACACACACACACCACACACACACACACACACACACACACACACACACTCACACTCACTGGCACTATCGAACCCGTAGGTTCATACATCCCGATCCTGAGCCAATGTTTTCCAATCATTCACTGTATAATCTATTTCCCTCACAGTTAATGTTATTCTCCCACCTCATTCTTGTACTACCAACTGGATGTTTTCCCTCTTGTTTCCTACAAGAAGCATCCGTACACGTCTTTCATTCCACATTCGTGCCACATGTCCTGCCCATAGCAATCTACAAGACTTAACTTGTTCTCATTATATCTGGCTTCCTATAAAGACCATGCAATTCATTGTTATGCAGTCTTCTTCGTTTACCTGTCTGTTCATCTCTCTGTGGTCCAAAAATTTTCCTAAGAACTTTATTCTCAAATACTCGTAATCTCCTTTCCCCCCTTAAAGTAAGAGTCCATGTTTCGCTTCCATATATTATAACTGGTAGAACAATTGTTCCATATATTTTCAGTTTAACGTTTTTTGAAAGGAGTAGGGAAGTCAAGAGTCTGTGTAATGCATAATAGCACGCGTTTCCAGAATTGAGCCAATTTTTAATTTCCGTGTGCATGACATTTCTGTTTGTGATTATTGTCCCTAGGTATTTGAATTCAGCCACTTCCTCAAAATTTTCCTCATTTGTCATTAGCTGTCAATTTCCATTATATAATGTACTTCTATGTGTGACAATGTATTTAGTTTTATTGATATCTACTTCCAGTCCAAATTTCTTAGTGTTACATAGTAGTATATGCGTGTTGGCCTTTAGTATGTCCTCGCTATCGCCCAATAGTACTACACAATCAGCATAAACTAACAGCTTATTAATATTATTGAGTTGTAGGCCTTCTCCATCCTCTAAAGATTTGATGACATGCTCTAGTACGAAATTAAATAATAGACGAGATAATGCGTCTCCATGCTTCAACACATTGCGGATTTCAAACGTATCCGAAAAACTGTTTGCCTACTCGCACCCTACTCTTTGTGCCATTTAGACACATTCTTAAAAGTCTATCTAACGTTTTAGAAATTCCGAACTCTAGCAGGGTATTATATAACTTCTCCCTCTTAATTGAATCGTATGCCTTTTTGAAGTCTACGTGTAGTTGATGTACAGTACCATTATATTCCCATTAATTTTTTTAAATTTATCTTAAGCTAAACATCTGATCTGTTGTAGACCTGTTTCTTCTATATCCACATTGATGATCTCCTAGAATGTGATCAATATAAGGAGTAAGTCTGCTTACTAATATATTTGTTAGAATTTTGTACAAAGTTCAAAGTAATGAAATGCCCCTATAGTTGTTGCAATTTCTTATAAATTGGTACAATAATCGATTCTTTCCATTCATCTGGAAGAGATTCCTTATCCCAAATCATATTACGCATCTGGCGTATCTTGCACATCAATTTTTCTCCCCCTAATTTTATCAGTTCTGCTGGGATCTCATCTGAACCTGATGCTTTGTACAGCTTCAATTTTTCTATCGCCATTTCTAACTCTAATGCTCTTGGTTATGCAACTAGCATATCTACTGTCTGTAAATTATCCTCTTCAATATCCTGTTCTTTATGTAAGTTTAATAGTTTATTAAAGTAGCTTTTCCATCTATTTAATATGCAATCATATTTCCATTTTCATTCCTAATTATGGTTATTTCTAGCCGTGACACCCTTTCTTCTCTCTCCTAGTTTTTCTTGAAAGAATTCTCTAATATTCGTATTTTTGACATTCTTTTCAAGATCATTAATCTTCTCTCATCAAATATTCCCTCTTTTTACTCTTAATAACCTCCTGGTTTTTCCGGCTACACAACTACCAATATTTCTCCAAATTTACCTCCTTAGGCTCGTGTAACCATTTCATTTTTGCTAGCTTTCATTTCTTTACAATGTTCGGCACATTCCTCAGCAAACCATTTCTTGTTTTTTCCTCTTTTTTAAATAACCAATTCTTCTTGATGCTGACAAGTTAATATTATCCGCCGTTCGTAAATTGTCCCATTGTTTATTTATTAAGTTTTTTGGTTTTTTTTTTGCCACATTTGCATCTGAAGATATCAATACTTCAAATCTATTAAGAATTTTAATATGGTATTCTTGCCGCATTTGATCATTTTTCAAGTTTTTTTATTTCAAATATTTCAGAACTATCTTTAGCGTTTGTTTCTCTCATAAGCAATAGCCGTTGTCTGATTTTCACTTTGACCGGATGATGATCCGAATTGCAGTCAGTCCCTCTAATTGATCTAACATCGATGATGCTACTGTGCCAACGTTTGTCCACTAATACATGATCTATCTGGTTCCGAGTTTCTCCATCTGGAGAAGTCCAGGTGTATTTATGAATATCCTTATGGTGAAATGTTGTGCTTTTAACAATGAGATTCCTTGATGTGGCAAAGGTGACTAATCCAACCCCTTTGTCGTTACCATCTTCATGAAGACTGAATTTGCCTCTTGTAGGTTTGAATATATCTTCCCGCCCCACCTTTGCATTAAAGTCTCCTAAGATAATGTTCATATGATATCGTGAAAGGCTATCAAATACGCATTCCAATTCTTCATAGAACTCATCCTTGATCTTGTCACCTTTATTTTCTGTGGGAGCATGTACATTTACGATTACAAAATCATGCCGTTTATCCTTTAGAATTATGTATGATATCCTATCACTGACAAACGTAATATCTCGGATAGCAGATAGGATCCTCCTTCGGACTAAAAACCTCGTTCCAAATGCAGGTCTTTCTGCACCCCCGTAGTATAATGCAAAGCTTCCTGATTCCTAACTACCTTCTTCTGGCCATCTAACTTGCCACTATATCTACGGGCGATTTATCTAATTCGAGGGTTAATATCTCTAGTGTCCCGCTATTGTATAGAAACCTAACATTCAATGTTCCTAGAAACATGTGCTTATGTTTGAGCCTTTGGCATGGGTTCCCTGAAGTAGTCCCCGCCCGGAGAATCGAATGGGGGACTACTTGACCTCCGGAAATTTTTACCCCAGTTGAACCCATGTCCGCATTTCTTAACGGTTGTATTTTTACGGTGAAAGATCGTCACTCTTTCGACCAAGGTCCATTTGTTCGTCTGGCTTATCTTCAACCAGTCCGGGATGGGTAACCCTATCGGCAGCAATGCTACCGCTGGCATAGCTCTCGGGATCGTTTAAGCACGCAAGCCACTCCACCACGACAAGGTAAAGATACCATGGAGGGACCGATTGATACTTAAGAATTTTGTTTTTTACATTTATTCCCAATCATAATTGTTATATTAACCCTTAGATGCATAGTGTAGCATATCTGCTACATAATCTAAAAAGCTAATTTGAGTGCATCTGGAGGAAATTTTCTGAACTAAACTAGTTTCAAATTGTGCTACAACAAATTTTGACTACATATTTCCAGTAATATACTAACAGATGGCAGAGATGTCCAGTTATACCATGGTTTGTTAATATCTACCAGAAGTCTTGTCAAGTTCACATAGGTTCAACTTTACATACTTAAATTTATAATTGGAAGCTAATTTAAAAAGGAAAGAAAATTAATACAGATAAAATAGGTATGTATAATAATAATAATAATAATAATAATAATAATAATAATAATAATAATAGCTTTATTTTACCTGGCAGAGTTAAGGCCTTAAGGCTTTGTCTACCACTCATCCAGGTTTAAAAAAATACAAAAAAAATAGTCTTAAATATAAATTACAATATATATATATATATATATATATATATATTATATATATACATACGATTACAAGTTATGAATACAATACAATTAATGTATAAACAAATATATTTATTTACTATAGTGTAATTTCTTACATTTCTGCAGTTAGGACATATATTATGCTTGTAGCATATGTGTAACAACATGTGAATGTTTCATTATATGAAAGTGAGGTTATCTTTCCTCATAATTGTTACTAAGGTAATTATTAGTATGTTCTATCCCTTTTTATATTCAAAAAGTTCAATAAATGTTTCCTAGTGGTATGAAATGAGTTAGTTAATTATTTTTATGTAATTTTTGTATTATTTAATTTTAGATTATGGATACCAGTAAATTATTTGACCGCAAAGGCTTGTTGAAGAGAGATGTCGATCCAGAAAAATTGCATCATTACTTACAATTGCCCTCTGGAAGTGAGGATGACCTGAGTGAGTTTGATGAGAGCGATTGTGACCCTACAGTCAATCCATTGTATTGTATTCATAACTTGTAATCGTTTATATATATATATATATATATATATATATATATATATATTGTAATTTAGATTTAAGACTATTTTTTGTTTGTATTTTTTTTAAACCTGGTTGAGTGGTAGACAAGGCCTTAAGGCCTTAACTCTGCCAGGTAAAATAAAGCTATTATTATTATTATTATATGAATCAGAAATTTATACTTCTTCCGATAGTTACTCATCTAGTGGTGTAACTGCAACGTCTTTCACAATTTCCTTCCGGTACTTTACAAAAGAGAAGTACTTCAAGTGATACTGGGCATGTGACATCAGATATCAACCAGGGTAATATCAGTACCAATGACTGCGCTCAACAAATACCTAAGACTGGTAGCAAAGTTGCTGGCATCACATCCACCAAGAAACGTAATCCATATATTTGGAAAATAAAGAATATTTTTCTCTCTGATGATGACAAAAGGTTCAAAGGTAATTAGATTATCCTGAAAGCATTAAAAATCTAGAAACTCCATTTCAATTTGTGAAATACTTTTTGACAGATAAATTGATTCAGAGAATTTTAGATGAAAGTATGCTCTACGCATCTCAGAAGGACCCTAATAAAACATTCCAAATAACAAAATATGATGTTCAGAAATATATTGGAATATGTTTGCTTACTTCTGTTACTCATAATGATAACATAACGGATTTTTGGAATAACATAATTGGAAATGATCTTTTGAAAAACACCTGAATAATTTTGAAAAATTGGAGCATGTCTCCATTTCAATGATAATGAAAAGAAATACCAAGAAATGAACATGGTTATGACAAGCTACATAAAATCAAACCGGTTGTTGATTCTCTACTTGAGACTTTTTCCTCAATTCGTATGGAGGAATGTCTATCAGTTGATGAACAAATGTGCGCCACTAAGGTAAGACATCATCTAAGACAATATATGCAAACCAAACCACACAAATGGGCCTACAAACTTTTTGTTCTCTGTTCTACATCGGGATTTGCATATAAAAATGAAATCTATACTGGACAAGAGAATGACCCTGCCAGATCTAGGAGAAAATTCGAATGTGGTAGTTAGACTTGCAAGAAATATTCCAAAACATGTAAATCACAAGGTTTGCTTTGACAACTACTATACTTCAGTTCCTCTTCTAGCGTATCTTCAGCAACAGGGTATACAGTCACTGGGTACAGCACGCAGAAATAGAATTCCTGATTATGAACTCCTAACCAATAAGGAACTCAGTAAATTACCGAGAGGATCTTCAGAAGAATATGTTGCAAATGTGGATGGTGTCGACATATCATCTGTAATTTGGAAAGATAACAAATGTGTGATTTTTCTTTGAACATTTACAGGGAATGTGCCAGAAAAAAAGTAAAACGTTATGAACGAAGCACAAAGTCACACAAAGAAGTTGACTGTCCAGAAGTTGTACTGGTATACAACAAGTATATGGGGTTTGTGGATTTGTTAGACACAGTCATTTGGGTCACAATATTAGATTGAAATGTAAAAAGTGGTATTTTAGGCTCTTTTACAATTTGCTTGATCTGTCGATCATAAATGCTTGGATACTGTATAAGGAAGTGCATTTGGCAAATAATCCTAATGCCAAACTCCTCAATCAGAAACATTTCAGGATTGAAGTAGCACAGTAAGGGCAAAAACAGCCAGAAAAGAGACCCAGCAGTGAAATACAGCAGCAACACGAAGCACGAAAAAATAAATGTCCAAGGGCTGTTGTTCCACCATAAGATATGCGTCGAGATTCAACTGACCACTGGCCAAATTGGAATATGAAACGAAACCGATGCAAATTTCCCGGATGCAGTGGATTCACATTAGTTTCATGTACAAAATGTGATATATTTCTGTGTTTAACAAAGATAAAAATTGTTACAAAAAGTTTCATGTGTAGGCTAAATAAAAAATTCCAATAAGTCCAAATGTTTATTAATAATAGTAAAATTCATATCAATGCTTATTGTATCACTTTTTCACACATTCAACGTATTTCATTTCTAATTTCATCTCACAAATTCATTATAATTAATTTCCCATTACATTTAATACTAAGATATGCAGAATAAATAGATATTTTGTTAATTTCAGTGTGTTACATATATTCTAGAAAGTTTGACTTTACGCGCGTTGTAGCAGATATGCAACATTAAGAAAATAATAATTTTTTTCGAGAAATATTGATATAAATTTTTTTCATTATTTTTCCCTTTCTACAATCCTTCCGTAGGGCTCAGAAACAATTTTTGAAGAAAAAATTATGCATTTAAGTGTTAAATCCCGAACGATGTAGCCGTTTTTTGTATAATATTCAACTGATAATACAATTTGTTGAACCTGGGTAATAATTTTGATTCATGTTATTTGTAAAATTGTACAGAGTTATGAATTGAAATTATGAAATACTGGGAACCGAAAATCGAACAATTTTGGACATAATTAAAAATAAAAAAATATAATATATGATTTGTCTTGGTTAAAATTGCTTTTAAATTTGAAGAAAAAATCTAAAATATAATTATATTTTTAAATAAACAACTTTAGCTCACCTCACTCTAAATTTCCAATTCTGGTGTTTACAAAGAATAATATCAGCATTTATTAATTTCTATTTGCACCTGTATTAAGAAAATTATTTACCTGTAAATGCCATAATGGCAAGGGAAGCTACAACGAAAAGAATAACTGAAAGCTTCATTCTTGTTCTGATGATACTATGCTGGATTTATGTATGTGAGGACTATTTATACTGAAATATCCTAACGTGACAATTTGTGATATATAACTTTTTTATCTTCATGAATCCACGTGACAAGGATATATGGTATATATTTAGTAAGACCATGAACTAATATGATAATTTATCACAAGTATTGTCTGAAATAATTTTATTTTTTGTCCTTAATTCAGCGAATAATTAGATTGACCTCAGCGGAGATAAAAGCAAGTATCGGTAATAATAATAATAATAATAATAATAATAATAATAATAATAATAATAATAATAATAATAATAATACTAATATTAATAATAATAATAATAATAATAATAGTAGTAGTAATAATAATAATAATAATACTAATAATAATAACAATAATAATAATAATAATAATATGTTTCCGGTTTTAACAATGTTGACACATTTTCCCGGCACCAATGGTTTGTCTTTAATTTTGTTTTATAATTTTCTTCCATCTGTCAATAGTATAACATAGTTCTTCCTCTATTTTCCACCCCTTCAAAGTTTCTCTAATCCACTGGATCCACATGAGGTTTGGTCGTCCTTTCCTTCTCGTTCATGATGGTGTCAATTCGATTACTTTTGTTGGTAATATATCATAAACTATTCGCTGAATATGCCCACATCATCTTAGTTGCTTTCATGGATAAATTATAAAATCGAGGTTTGGACATTCATGTTATCTTTTATAACATCACTTCCAATTTTCTCTCTCTTAGTTGCTTTCATGGATAAATTATAAAATCGAGGTTTGGACATTCATGTTCTCTTTTATAACATCACTTCCAATTTTCTCTCTCTTTGATATCCTTGTAGATTTTCTCCAAGTGTCTATTTTTGCTCCTATTAGTTGTCTTTTCATCTGATAATTTATAATTAATATAAAATTATGGAATATTCACCTGAAATGTCCGCCTCCTGAACTTGATTAATTATTTAACTGTAGCGCTTTCGGGACTTGTCCCATCATCGACAGGATTCAAAACTGGTGTTTCACTGAAGATCTGGTGGAGGGGGTTACATGTATTAGCTTCGTTTTCGTTTATTTGGTTGTCGTTGTTGTGAACTGCTTTCATGATTTCCATCTTTTCGAGTACGTTTATCTACGCTGGATTATTTTCTCTGTGCATTACTGTTAGGGTGTTTTCAATATTTAACATACGATGTCCTTCATGGATAACGTGTTTTGCATTGCTTGATTATGTTCTTTAAATCCGATGTTAAAACTCCTGTTTTTTCTTCCTATATAAAATTTGTTGCAGTCCTTACATGCTAATTTATAAACTCTTTTACTGTTGAAAATGTTATTTTCTTCAATATTATTGTTTATTATGTTGTTTAATTTGTTATTGGTTCTGTATGCTATTTTTACGTTTTTATCGGCTTTCTTTAGTGTATTGGCTAATTTTGTCGTTTCATTTCCTGTGTATGTAAGTGTTATCCATGTTTTCTTGCTGTTGTCAGATTCTTTTTCTAGTTTAGTTATGTTGGTTATATTGTTCTTCCTTTTTTGTTTATTTACGAGCTTATCTATGATTTCTTCATTATAGCCGTTGGTTTTTGCCATATATTAAATGTAGTTGAGTTCTTGGATATAATTGTCTTTGCTTAATGGGAGTTTCAACATTCTACTGACTATGCTATTATGTTGAAAAAGGGTGTGTAATTTTTTTTTATGGCTAGAGCATTGTTTGTACGTTTCCGGTAGATACCGATTTCTAATTTATTGTTGTGTAGATTTTTGGTTATAGACAAATTTAAGTAGTTTATGCTATTATTAATTTCTATTTCTTCGGTGAATGCGATTTTTTCATGCATTTTATTTAAGACTTGTAGTATTTCTTTTTCTTTTCTGTTTTAATTGTCGTATATTACTAGTACCTCATCGACATATCGTATTATTAGTTTTATGTTGAATTTGTGTATTATAAATAATAATAAATAAATAAATAAAGCCTGATATGTCCCTTTAGGGCAAAGGCCTCCCTGTACAGGGGTTAAGCTCTATTTGAGAGTGTCACCCGGTGAGCTACTCCGTGGTGAGAAGTTGACTTGGATGTAGCACTTGGTTTGTATACACTGTCTGTTCTGTGATTAGTTAATACACAGTTGGCTCTCCATCGTTCTCCAGCTTTTCCTGCATCTGGCGACTCTAGACCATTGCGCCCCTGCTCGTTCTTTGAAGATGTCAGCCCATCGTCGTCTTGGTCTTCCGCGCTGTCTCTTGCCTGTGTACGGGTCCCACATGGTTGTTTTTATTGTCCACCTGTCGTCCTGTATTCTTGCGACGTGGCCTCCCCACTTCCATTTTTTCCTGATGGCTTGTTGTGCGGGATCAGTTGTTGAGGATATCGCTTGAAGTGTTGTATTCGAGATTCTGTCCTTCAGAGTTATGCCTAAGATTTTCCTCTCCATTTTCCTTTGGCATACTTGGAGTGTGTACTTCAGTTTGGCAGTAAGATTCCAAGTTTGGCAGCCATATAACAGTGTTGGAAGAACACAGGTTTGTAGTGTTTCCATTTTGAGTTTCCGGTTGAGTGACTTGTCCAGCAGTATAAATTTCAGTGACCAGAACGCCTTCCAGGCGAGAGCTATTCTTCTGCTTATTTCCTTCTCTACTTTCTGATGGAAGGAGAGTAGTTGTCCTAAGTATATGTACTCGCTTACATATTGAAGATCCATTCCATCGACTTTGATAGGGTTTTCCGGACCATTAGACATAATTTGTGTCTTGCTTTTGTTCATCGAAAGGCCTGCAATTTTGCTAGTTTCTGAGAGCTCTTGTAGCATTGATTGGAGTTGTTTAGGGGATCTGGCGAACAATACCACGTCGTCAGCAAATCTTAAGTTGGATAGCCTGCTCCCGTTTATATTTATTCCGTATTTCTTGTTCCAGTTTAGTTTTCGAAATATGTCTTCAAGCACGCATGTAAAAAGTTTAGGAGAAATTGGGTCGCCTTGTCGTACTCCTCTTTTGAGACCGAATGGTTGTCCCACAATTTCTGTCTTCACCTTGGCATAGCTTTGGCTGTAGATCTTATCCAGAACGCGGATGTACTTGTGTTCGATTCCTTGGGTGTGTAATGCCTGGAGGACACTTGAATGTTCTACTGAGTCGAATGCCTTGTTGTAGTCGACGAATGCTAGATATAATGTATGGTGGTATTCGACTGTCTTTTCTATTATTTGGTTAATTGCTTGGAGATGGTCTGTTGTACTAAAGCCTGAGCGGAATCCGGCTTGTTCTGTTGGCTGGTTTTCGTCCAGGACTTTTGTTAGTCTTCTTGTTAGCACTTTTGAAAATAGTTTGTATAGATTGGACATCAGGCTTATGGGTCGGTAATTATTCATGTCATCTTTTGTGCCTTTCTTGTGGAGAAGAATGATTGTGCTTGATTTCCATTGCTCGGGTATCTCTTCTGTCTGCAGAATTTTGTTAAAGATGTTTGTGAGTGATGGTAGTATTTGATCTGAAGCCAGTTTTAGCAATTCGTTGTATATTCCATCCTCTCCGGGTGTGTTTTGCCATTTTTCATTTCATCTATTGCAGTTCTAATTTCGCTGGCCAGTACTGGGGGAAAGGTGTCGGCGTGGTTTTCGAGTTTAGCATCGAATATGCCTATGTGTGATTTGTTGCCTGGGTTGTTAGGGAGCTTGTATATAGGGATTTATAGAAATCTGTGGCTGACTGGATTATATCTGTTCTTAATGTGTTGCGGCCTCCTGCTTGGTTCTTAATTCCTAGCATCCATTGTTTGTCACCATTTCTTTCCCTCTTTGCTTTCCTTATCGATTTGGAGGTTTCTATTATTTGCCTAGTTATGGTTGTGCGGTACTCTCGCAGATCTTTCCGTATTTCCTTTTTCGTCAGTTTGTCCATTGCGGCATACTCGGTTCTATTCGACTCCGAAGCGTCTCTGGTTTGTAGCACTCTCCGATCGACGTTCGATTAAGGCAATGGTTCCTTGACTGAGTTTGCCTTCTTTCTGAGCTTTCGTATTTTTGCTGGAGTCCTTGGTCGCCTGTAGTATACATTGTTCCAGGGAGTTGTACAGTTCCTGAGCACCTGCTTCTCGGTTGGGGTTGGACTCTGCAATTCTGTCGCGAAGATGTAGCTGGAATTTGTTGCTGTCTATGTTTTCTATATTTTGTCTATGTTGCTTTGCTGGATGCTTCCTTCTTCTTTCTATCTTCATTTTTGCCCGCACCATCCTGTGGTCTGTACTGAATTTCAGGTTGGCTACTACTTGGATATCTCTTATGGTTCTTGGGTTGTCGCTTAGGATGTAGTCAATTTCGTTCTTTGTGTTGCCGTCTGGCGAGCGCCAAGTCCACTTTGAGCTAGGCATTTTCTTAAAAAAGGTGTTGGCTATCTTTAGTTTATGTTCTTGTGCGAATTGAACGAGCTTTTCCCCTCTTTCATTTCTTGCCCCATACCCATATCTTTCCCACTGGGTCTTCATCCCGTGGCTGCGTGGGCCCACTTTGCTGTTGAAATCTCCTATGATTAGGTTTAGTGTAGATTTGTGCTGATCTATGGTAGTTCCCAGTTCCAGTAGAATTGTTCTATAGTTTCATCGCTGTAGGCTTCTGTTGGGGCATAAACCTGAATGATTGTTATTGTGGGAGCCTCTAGTTGCTAATTTTAAGACTGCGATCCTTTCAGACACCCCTACTATTTCTTGCACCATATGTTTGACTTGTTTTCTGATGATGAAGCCTACTCCTCTTTGTCCGGGAGTTGTGCCTATATAATAAAATAGGTCTCCGTTTTGTTTTTCTATGATGGCTTCGCCAGTTCTTCTAATTTCACTAAGACCTAATACGTCGAATTTTATTTCTTTTAAAGCATGATCTAACTCTTCCTCTCTTTCGCTTGTTCTAAGTGTTTGTACATTCAATGTTGATATTGTAATTGCATGGTCGTTGCTTGTTCTTGTTCTGGCATGTGGTAAGATAGTATGCTTTAGGTGTCTTGCTGTTGAAGGAGAGTAGTCCAGTTTACCCACTGATTGTTTTATCAACATTTTTTGGTACCCAACTTGTACGGTGTTGCCTTTCTCTCGCTCTTCTCTTGCACGTTGTCTGAGTGTTTGTTGAATCTCTCTCTCCTGTCTAGTCAGATCAGAATCTATGTAGCAGTCTTGTCCTTTTAATTTGCTTTTGTTTTTCATGACGGCGATTTTATCTTCCATTGTCTTCATTTGTACTTTCACGAGGCCCCTGTCTAGTTTGTCTCTTCCTATGAATGTTGCTCTGGTATAGTCTTCTTTGCATTCGATTTTTCTGAGTATTGCTTTCACTTTGTCATCTTTTGTGTTGTTTGTTTCCTCGTCAAAGTCCTTGCTTTTTGTGTATTAGTTCCTCAAAATGTTTATTTTCCAGTTCTTGTAGGAAGATTTCTGCCATTATTCCGGATGTAGGACTCCCCATCGGGATCCCGTCTTCTTGAATAGAAAGTTCATTGTTAAATTGGAAGTAATTTTGTTTTATTGTTGTTGTTATTAGTTTGTTTAACTGATTGATATAGTTTTCTTCAAGTTTACTGTCTGTTAGGTTTTGTTTTATTATGTTTGCTGTTTCGTTTATCGGGATATTTGTGTAGAGGTTTTGTATGTCGAATGACGTCATTTTAGTGTTTCTATTGATTTCTAAATGCTGTAGTTTGTCTGCTAGTTCAAATTAGTTCTTAATTGTGAAACGATTTTCAAGTTTGACATCATTTTTCATTTTCTGAGCGACTAATTTGGAAATTTTATAGTTAGGAGCATTCGTGCAATTAACAACTGGTCTTATGGGAATGTTGTCTTTATGGATTTTTGGAAGGGCTTTCATTACTGGTGGTGGGGGAGTATTATTTACCCATTTGGTGTTTTTGTATTTATTATGTTCGTTACTGATTGTGTTGGTGATTAGAGGGCACGATTTTAGTGCTTTTTTATTTGTCTGTTATACTTTCCTGTGGGGGTCTTTTTCAATTTTTTTGAAATTGTTTTCTTTTATAAGTTGTTTGGTTTTATTGATGTATTCTTCCTTTTCCATAATAACTATTGTATTGCCTTTGTCGGCTTTTGTGTGTATTATATTATTGCTCCTAATTTTGTTTTTATTTTAGAGATGTTCTTAAGAGTTTGTTTATCTTTAATGTTTATCGTTGGTGGAATTTTATTTATGATTTTAGCTGCTTCATATCTAACATGATTTTTGTTATTAATGTAAATTTATTTATTGCAATTTCACTTTCAGTACTTAAATTTTATTGTGTTCTTTTTACACTGTGTGTAGGGAAATTGAATTTGTATCCCTTTCCTAGTAAGCCTGTTTCCTGTTTGTTGAATTTTACTTTTGTAAGGTTTGTAATTCTTTTGTCCTCAAAGTTGTGTGATTTGTTGTTATGTCTTAGATATGTGTTGTGTTGCATGACCTTTAATTTAGCTTCTTGTTCATTGTTTATTTATTGTACATATTATTATTAATGTTTTCGCGAATTTGGTTTTCTATGATTGTCCAACATTTCCCGAATAGCATAGCGGCCTCTTGTTTGTAGTAGTATTGATGTTTTGCTTCTTTATGTATAGGAATCTGATTTCGTTTTTCATCCAATTAATTTCGGCCTGTTTTTGTACTTTTGTTGCTGTATTACTTCTGTTTTTATTTCTATTTTAGTGTAGTTAGGTATTATATTGTGTTTTAAGCATTCTTTATTGAAGTGTATATTAGCGATCGTTTTGTGAAGTTGCATTTTGAGGTTAGAACACTTGTGTTTAATTTTAGCCTGACTGGCTGCATAATCAACTTTTATAAGATTCATGATGTGTTCCGTTGAGGTGTTATTCAAACTTAATATAAAATTATGGAATATTCACCTGAAAGGTACGTCTCCTCAACTTAATTAATTATTTAACTGTAGCGCTTTCGGGACTTGTCCCTTCATCGGCAGGATTCAAAACTGGTGTTTCAGTGAAGATCTGGTAGAGGGGGTTACATGTATTAGGTTCGTTTTCGTTTATCTGGTTGTCGTTGTTGTGAACTGCTTTCATGATTTCCATCTCTTCGAGTAGGTTTATCTTCGCTGGATTATTATCTCTGTGCATTACTGTTAGGGTGTTTTCAATATTTAACATGCGATGTCCTTCACGGATAACATGTTTTGCATAGCTTGATTATGTTCTTTAAATCCGATGTTAAAACTCCTATTTGTTCTTCCTATATAAAGTTTGTTGCAGTCTTTACATGTCAATTTATAAACTCCTTTGCTGTTGAAAATGTTATTTTCTTCAATGCTATTGTTTATTATGTTTCTTTAGTGTATTGGATAATTGTGTAGTTTCTTTTCCTGTGTATGTAAGTGTTATCCATGTTTTATTGTTGTTGTCAGATTGTTTTTCTAGTTTAGTTATGATGATTATACTGTTCTTTCTTTTTTGTTTATTTATGAGCTTATCTATGATTTCTTCATTATAGCCATTGGTTTTTTTCCATATATTTAATGTAGTTGACTTTCAACAGAAAACCAGTACATTTAATAGCTTAGTCAGTAGAATGTTGAAACTCCCATTAAGCAAAGACAATTATATCCAAGAACTCAACTACATTAAATATATGCAAAAACCAATGGCTATAATGAAGAAATTATAGAGAAGCTAATAAATAAACAAAAAAGGAAAAACAATATAACCAACATAACTAAACTAGAAAAAGAATCTGATAACAGCAAGAAAACATTAATGGCGGACAGCTGCTAACAGCCTTCAACAGCGCTCCTGGCTTTTTCGATTTTTCGCAGGTGTAAACAACAGTTGGGTCAGTGAAACATATCTATAAGTTTTTTTTAAGTGTTGGTTAATAGTTTAGTGAAATTTATTTCGTGTTTTCAATAGTATATGATAATAGGTGGAAGAAGTAATAAATCTACTTGCTCAATTGAAGACACGGTAAAACGCGTCTTGTCCGACTCGCTCCAAGACAAGCAGTTGCTGCAGGTGTTGGCAACAATGATTAAGAACGAAGTTGTGGCGGAACTTCAAAAAACTATAGAAAACAACACTATAGTGATTGAAAACCTTAAAAAAACAATCGAAGATAAAGATAGTGTGATAAGAAATTTACAGACAAAAGTGGATGACTTAGAGCAATATCAGAGACGACAGTGTTTACGTGTTTTCGGGGTTGAAGAAGTGGCCGGGGAGGACACTGACATTAAGTCAATAGAAATAGCCCAGAAAATCGGTGTGGATCTCAATATTACTGACATTGACAGGAGCCATCGTGTTGGTGTACGAAGAGAAGATAGGCCGCGCCCTATTATTATAAAATTTACTAGTTACCGCAAAAGAAGAGAGATGTTCGTAAATAAGAAACAACTCAAGGGATCGGGTATAACAATCCGAGAAGACTTAACAAGAATGCGCCACCAACTATTGAGAGACACTATTGAAAAGTTTGGTGTACGCAATGTCTGGACATTGGACGGTGTTATATTCGCTAAAGTTGGTGAATCAAAAAAGCGTATCACCAGTGCTAGTGACCTGTGTTAATTTAAGCCTTTAGCGTATTATAGGGTATGTTTTTTTATATCATATAATTTAAAAACTATTTAATTATTCTATATCTTATTTTTAATATATATCAACTTTTTTTTTCAATAATTCTTAAATTAATAATTAAGCTATAGCAATTTCTCTAGGCTAATTAGGTTAACATTTACTTTATTTTCTTAGAATAGTCCAATTGATTTTATTATTACTAATATTTATTTTTCTCTGCTCCTAATAGTGTGTTAATTCAGTTAAAATTTTCATTATTTGTAAAAGTTGGTACAATTGATCTTCCAAGTTTTAGTCAAATATTTGAAGTCCCTGGCCTGCTTTCAACACGACCATCCCCCAGGCAAATTCCTACCCTTTCTTCAAATGACAATGCCAATGAATCCTCACATTCTTCTCACCCCACCACTGCCTACCTGCTAAAAGAATGTTTTTCTCCTCGTTCAACTACTCTTAAAATCGCCCATATTAATGCTCAAAGCATTCTGCCTCACATTCATGAAATTCGACATTTATTTTCCGAGATTTCTCTGCATGCGATCTTAATATCTGAGTCCTGGCTTAAACCTTCCCTTCACTCCTCACTTGTTGATATTGACGGGTACACCCTCTGTCGCAATGATAGACTAGGGAAAAGAGGTGGGGGAGTTGCGATGTATATCAAATCGAACTTAGAGCCCAAAGTCATTCTTCACTCCTCCCCTGATTACAATGCACGACCAGAATTCCTCTTCATTGAAATTTCAGCTAGTTTACAGAGATGTCTCCTGTGTGTGGTGTACAAACCTCCGAAAGTAGAGTATCTTAGTGACATAGAAACACCTTTATTAAGTTTACTGCCGCATTATCAGCATGTTATAGTAATGGGCGACTTTAACTCTAACTTACTTTCTTCCTCATCTTCATCATCAGAACTACTGGCATTATTTCACGCATGCAATATGTATGTCTTGCCTTTACAACCAACTCATCACACATCGACGACTGATACATTAATAGACATCATAGCCACGACAAATTCACAGAAAATTATAAACTACGGACAAATATCTGCCCCCGGCATATCAGCCCATGACGTCATATATATCGAATACTCTCTCCAGTGTCCTAGGACTCGTCCTAAATTATTAACGTATCGAAATTTAAAAAATATTAACCAGCAAGCTCTAATTGCAGACGCTATCGACATGCCGTGGCATGATATTTGGACCCTATGCACAATTGACGAAAAATTGCTTAAATTTAACAATATGATATTAGAACTTTACGACAAACATGCCCCCTTGAAGACTAGACGAATTACTAAATCCCCAGCTCCCTGGATGTCCCACGAAATTCGACTACTGATGGCTGAGAGGGATGCTGCTTTTCGAAAATATAGACGGGACAAAAGTGACGCTAACTTAAGACAATATAAGACATTAAGAAACAAAACGAATCAAAACATTAGGAACGCTAAGTTGCGGTATGCTCATAGTCTCATTGATCCAAACACAAATGCAAGTGATATGTGGAAACGTATTAGATCAATGGGTCTACGGCAGCCGACAACCAAAGGAGAGAGCATTAACATATCACTGGACGATCTAAACCAACATTTCACATCATATGCCACACTTAACATAAACACTACGACCAAACAACAAACTATAGATGAGCTCCTATCCACACCTACTCCTTCCCGAGAAAAATTCTTCTTTTCCTATATAATGCCAATCGACGTTAAACTATCCCTGGACCGCATTAGAACTAAAACACAAGGTATAGACAATATAAGTATCGACTTTTTAAAGAAAATACTCCATGTCATACTCCCAACTGTAACCCATATATTTAATGCCTCAATTATGACCTCAACTTACCCCGAACTCTGGAAAAAAGCTATAGTCAGACCAATCCCTAAAATTAAATTACCTGTAACACCAAACGACTTTAGACCAATCAGCATCCTCCCAGTCCTATCTAAGGCCTTGGAGCGCATTGTTCATGGACAATTAACTGATTACCTTAACACTCATAACATACTCGACCCATACCAATCAGGTTTTAGGACAGGCCATAGTACGGCAACCGCACTTCTTAAAGTTACCGAAGATGCGCGTGAAGCAATGGACAGTGGCCACATGACAATATTTACACTCTTGGACTTCAGCAAAGCTTTCGACACTGTTGACACTGACATATTAATAGCAAAATTACGCGCTCTGAATCTTTCGGACAATGCTGTTAACTGGCTTGGATCCTATCTTCATGGTCGCCAGCAATGTGTATCCAATGCAGAACTTTCCTCATCCTGGCTATCACTGAAGGGTGGCGTCCAACAAGGTTCAGTGTTAGGACCACTTCTGTTCTCTATCTATGTTAACGATATATCCACTAGACTTACCTATTGTCGATATCACCTATACGCTGACGATTTGCAAATTTACATTCACTCCCATCCTGACGATGTACATGACACACTAGACAAATTAAATAGTGACCTAGACTCAATTTCCCAATGGTCGAAGAAACATGGACTTAATCTAAATACTGACAAGACACAGTGCATAATTATAGGACATCGGCGAATCCAAAGCATTATAAATTACGAAAATATCCCTACCATTCTCCTAAATGACAAAAATATCCCCTACAGCTCAGTAGTAAAAAATCTGGGTATCTATATGGACCAACACCTAGACTGGAAAATCCAGGTGAATAATACCTGCAAGAAAGTGTTCTCAATTCTTCACTCCCTAAATAGTTTTAAAAACTTCCTTCCTACAAAATTAAAACAAATACTTGTACAGACTCTTATAATGCCACACTTCGACTACTGCGACATATTACTGACTAATCTGACAACTGATCTATCTGACAGACTACAGCGTGCTCATAATGCGTGCATTCGATTTATATTCAATCTCCGTCGTTATGACCACGTGTCTCCTTCATTTCAGGCCTTATCATGGCTACGCCTAAATGACAGAAGAACTTTACATTCACATACCTTACTATTCCAAATTCTGCACACATATTTACCAACTTATTTAACAACACGTTTTCAACATTTATCGGCTCATCACAATTTAGGAACAAGATCACAAGACTCTTCTTTACTTTTGATACCACAACACAGGACCTGTCTGTACTCTGAATCTTACACAATATCTATGGCTAGAGCATGGAACTCACTTCCCAGTCATGTCAGGGACTGTCAATCGCTATCATTATTTAAATCCAAATTAACTGATATCTTAAGTTCGACACAATGAAAACATTAACTACATAACAACTATATAGAGCATTCTATTAATAATCATGTAGGAAGCTACTTACTTTATTTTATATCATTTTAATTTTATTATATTCTATGTTTTTGTTAGCATTAGCTAGTATTAGATCCATCATCATTGTATTTTGTTTAGTCTGTATTTTAATATCTTAAAATTGTAATATGTACGTAATTTTTGTATAATTTTACTATTCGCTGGTTGAGTGGAAGAGAAGGCCTTATGGCCTTAACTCTGCCAGCTAAAATAAATCATTATTATTATTATTATTATTATTATTATTATTATTATTATATTATTATGGAAAATCAAGGTATGCAAAATAGGTTATCCATGAAGGACATCGCATGTTAAATATTGAAAACACCCTAACAGTAATGCACAGAGAAAATAATCCAGCGAAGATAAACCTACTCGAAGGGATGGAAATCATGAAAGCAGTTCACAACAACGACAACCTGATAAACGAAAACGAACCTAATACATGTAACCCCCTATATCAGATCTTTAGTGAATCACCAGTTTTGAATCCTGCCGATGATGGGACAAGACCCGAAAGCGCTACAGTTAAATAATTAATTAAGTTGAGAAGACGGACCTTTCAGGTAAATATTCCATAATTTTATATTATTTTTTAATAATACCTGAACGGAACACATCACGAATCTTATAAAAGTTGATAATTTATAGTCAACACCTCTGAACCATAAGTCATAACTCATAATACTTATAACTATTGTTTTAACATTTTTAACTTTAATTTTTTTTATATATTTACCCATAATATTCCATTCAGGGCAGATATTGCATACTTTCGTGAATTTATCTTTGACCTTATTCACTTTTCCTGCTTCCCATCAACTAATATTTACTACCAAATATTTTTATTCCTCTATATGTTTATTTACCCCCATTTCATCTTCCAGTACCAAATCTTGATGAATGTTTTGTATGATCATATACTTGGTTTTTTCCATATTCACTTTAGTCCCCATGTATTATATTCTTGAACCAATTTTCAGTTAATATATTCTATGTCTTCATACTCTTGTGTCAATATTAGTTGATCATTCGCAATTTGGAGGGAATATATTATTAAATCCTCATCTATTGGAATTCCCATAGTTTTACATAGGTTTTTCAACTATCTATAGATTTTTCTGTGTAGATTTTATATCCATCCATCCATAGTAGTTCTGCCCGAGGGCAGGTCTTTCACCGCATTTATAGCATTTTCATGCTAATGCTTTGCAGCTTTACTACAGAATTATAGGTGTGGTAGCTTCCCGTTGCTTTCCACTAGATTTTATATCATATGGGGGATATGCTGCATCACTGGCGTAATCCCTTGTTGGTTTCAAATCCTTTTGACAAATAGTTTCCTCTTTTTGCTCTCACACATGAGTTTTATATACATTTTGATTAGGTGTTATCAAAATAGGATTTATTTCGCTTAATTCCAAAGTTAGTCATATTTGTGATAATGGAACACTATTATAAGATTTTTCAATGTCTATGGAGGGGTTAATAATAATAATAATAATAATAATAATAATAGTAATAATAATAATAATAATAATAATAATAATAATAATAATAATAATAATAATAATAATAATAATAATAATAATAATAATCGTATCTAATAACAACACAACAGTATATTTTTTAACTTTTTTCTGTCAATTCAGTTCAGTTCATTTCTGTTAAATCGACCATAGTGATTATGAAAACCGCAGCAAAACATCTGCAACATGTAACATTTTTGTGTTACAGAGTAGGAGATATCTTAATAAAAAATGAAGGTTTTTGCGCATTTCAAAATAATTAATTACGACGTGAAAGTAAATAAATTCCTAAAATTTAAAGTATATACACAAATTACGCTTACATCTTACACACATTATATCTTTAAACATTAAATATTTATCTATCGATCTTCGGGTTTTTACAGCTGCTGCCGTCTTCCCGTGCCAAACCTCCAAAGCCTACGATCTTGGGCATCTTCAATGCTTACCCCTCTTGCTTGCATTACTGTCTTCATTTTTTCCTTCCATGTTAACTTTGGTCTCCCACTTTTCTTCTTTCTGGTTGGACGCCATCTTCCATTCTTAAAACATGTCCTAACCACATTAATTCGTTCTCCTCAATTCTTTTAATTATGCTTTCTTCTGCTTTCATTATGTTTTTAATCTCCTTATTTGTGACATGTTCTAATTTTGACTTTCTGGCACTTCTACGTAAATAATCCATTTCTAGAGCTATTAGTCCATTCTTGTAATATTTTTTGATTGTCCATACCTCACTTCCATATATTGAAACAGATTCCAGCAATGTTTTAGCAATATAGGCTATTTTTAGTCTTTCAAATATGCTTATCCCACCATATGGAATTTAAGGATGATATTATTTTGCTACTCAGTTTAATTCTAAGTTTTATGTTCTCTTTGCCTATACCTTAAATGTTATCCGTAATTATTCCCAAATATTTAATTTGTTTCACTTGCTTTATTTGGATTCCTTCTTCCAATATTAAATTATCTCTTTCATTGGTATTTATTGCCAAATATTCTATTTTTTTAAATTTACTGTGAGACCCCATGATTCATATGTGTTTTTCAACCTTTTTATAATTTTTTGTCTTGCGCTAAAACCAGTTGATCATCGGCAATTGTAATGTCAGCAAAAATCTGTTGCCTATTGGAACACCTATACCTCTGCAGTTTTGGTTCCATTTAATTAATATAATTTCTACATAAATATTAAATAAAATTGATGATAGACTACATCCTTCTTTCAATCCCTTTGTGGTTTTTATAGGATTAGATATTATATTTCCAATTTTTACATAAGCCGTGTTCTCTTTATAAATTTGTTTCATAATTTCTATTAGGTTTCTATCAATATTGTATTTCTCTAAAACGTCCTATAATTTGTTCCTCGGAATTGAGTCATAATCTTACTCTAAATCACTAATTGTCAAACGGGTTTCTTCTCCAACTGCAGTCTGTTTTTCAATTAACTGTTGGATTACAAGTAAATTAAATATTTACAATAAGAAAAAATAACATTATATTAATTTTTTACATAAAAGTAGACTTGCATTTTTTTAATTTAAAATTCAAATTTACTATAATTAAGGCATATAAAATATATTAATTAAGTTATCAAAATACCTTATTAGCCTAACATTGAAGTGAACCCATATATCTAGTTATTTGTAATTCATTTTGTCTTCTTGTAAGTTGACCGAAAAGCAACAGCAGATCTCATTCACACCAGAATGCCACGTTCCATTATATCGTTATTCAATCTTGTGTATATTTTGATAGAACATTTCCCTTTGTTCTTCACCAAAGTCTGAGACGAATATGATACGGCCCTAATAGTGATTAATGAATATAAGAAATGAATAAATAATGAAGGAATAGAATATAATTAAAAATAAATTAAGTTTCATGTTGGTAAATAGTTCTCACAAGAAGCGGTTGAAACCCTAAGTAAAAGAGGTCATAAACATGTAACTCCTCAAAGTAGACCTGAAATGTTTAAGCTGGGTCTAGCTTCAAAACTCACGTTTGGGAGAAATGTCAAACTCCAAATTTACAATCGCGAAAAGCCCAAGCTGGCAAACACGGTCCCTAGCCGTGAGAATAAAATCAAAAGGTAGGTGGTGGTTTAAATAAAATAGTTACGCCCTTGGATGACATGTGATTAAATATTCTAACCAATCAAAATGAGAGTTAGGGTATAGACCATATATGGGAATAATTGGTCCTGACTTCGATACGGAACTCATGAGGACGAAATTTAATACACTGACACTGACACTTATACTCGACACTTAGAAGGAAGAAGATCTTGATTGTATAGTAAAAAAAAATCTTGTACCAACGATTATGGACATAGGGAAAATCTCCCGAACTCATAAGTCATTTGCTAGTCCTCATTAGCGAAATATCGAAGGCCAGGGACAGAAAAGTCTTATTTTTACTGTGTAACGTGCAATTAAATTTGCAGAGACTAATTAAATAAAATAATTCAAATAATTAGTGATTGTCTGTTCCCACGCAATTCTCCTTCCGAACCCGTTATAGATAGGAGTCTCAGCGCTCACCCTGAAACAGGAACCGACTAGCTACCGAGGAAGGGCGAGTAACATATATTTGGTCATAGTTCTATAGTACACTCCGACCATATCAGTATCTCGTTTCTAAACAGATGCAAGTTGGGGAGTAATAACTTGAGTCGGTACATATCGGAAATTTTAAGTTATGATATTACCATCCAGTACATCCCGGGGAGCGATAATTCATTCGCAGATCTCCTGTCACGTCTCAGTTATATGACAGGAATTCCTGAGAACATGACATCGCCAAAGCATGAAGTGCGCGTCATGAAAACGGTCGCTCAATATAGCAATATGGTAGCCAAAATGGTGAGGAATATAGCATAAATTCAAGCACAGGATCCCAATCTTACGAAGTTGAGGAATGAGGCAAAGGATATCAGCGAAACACTCGATTCGGATTCGTATGGAATGCTCGCAAATACGCTGTATAAACGATGTGGTAATGAAGAACTGTCTTGGAAAACAGTGATTCCGAAGGATCTAGAATTCCCATTAATAAACGAATTCCATGTAGCTCTAGCCCATGCAGGATGTGAGAGAGTTTTACTTAATATGTCGCAATATTTCTATTGCAAAAGATTAGCTAAGAAAATAAGGCAAATAACGGCTACATGCAAAACATGTCAGATGTGCAAAGGCCTAAATGTAAAATATGACCACCCGCCTCAGTGTATAAGCCAAATAGCCTCATTACGGTTGACTCACATGGACCGATGGTTGCAGGGCAATGCGGATACAAACATATTTTCGTGGTAACCGACTCATTCTCTAAGTTTACGAAAATATACCCAATGAGGAAGATTACGACGAAGGGTTGCCTCCAGAAATTATTAGGCGACTATGAACCCAACTTCGGAAAATTCCACTCTATCTTAACGGACAATGCATCTGTCTACCGAAGTGGAAAGTTCGAACAAGAAATGAGAAACCGAGACGTCAAGGTGTATCATAGTTCACTTTATTATCCCTCTGGGAATCCAACGGAGCGAGTTAATAAAGAAATAACAACGTGCCTCCGAATATTATGCAATAAGAGACATAGTAATTGGGTAAAATACGTGCCAGTAATTGAGAAGGTACTCAATCACTCGATAAATACCGTAACTGGATACGCCCCTATCACGTTAATGTGTGGTATAGAACCAAACAAGCTGGTACCCTATGTCCCAAGTGCGATTCCGTCGGGAGGCGTAGAACTGACAGATACAGAACGCTGTCGACGAGCATTCCAGAGGATAAAGGAACGAGCTGAAAAGAGAAAATCCAGGGTGAAACGTAGGAAACATACATGGATCCCTACAATTGGGAGTAAAGTCCTTGTGCGAAATATTTCATTATCAAACAAACTAAAAAATATATATTCGCGCATGAACACGATTTGGAAGGGACCTGGTATTGTTAGCCAACAATTTGGTACACATACTTTCCGAGTCGATCATTTAGACGACCCAAATAAAACGATGGGAGTATTCCATTTACAACTTCTCAGGCCGTATAAAGAGTTCACAGCTGATATCTCAGTTTAAACAAAAAAAAAAGGAAATGGTTCATTACATACGCTAATATGCATCTGCATGGTATGCAAAAGAGTTAAATAAAATACGTAAGCAAAAGCGATATCTGGTAATATTAGTATGAGTAATGCAAGAAGTGTTGGTCATGCATATATCAGATTAGTATTAGGAAAATTTAATGAGAAATAGTTTAAAAGGGTCTTATATTTGTACTTGTTAGAAAACATAATGAGACTGGATAAATGTTGACGAAAACAGAGGTAGAAAAGTTAATTTTACAGAGGGAGCGAGAGGCACCACCCCGCTTTAAAAAAAAATAAATAAAAATAATTAGCATGTATATTTGCCTAAATCTAAAACGTGAACAAGAACAGAGGCGATGATAATAATAAGTAAATTGTGAAAATTACAAAGAAATGAACAGCTGATCGTAGTGGGAATATTTAAGAAAACGTTGAACCCAGTCTAGAATAGAGATAAAAATCAGTTCACTAAACTTAAAATGTTTGTAAAAGATGAAGGAGTGCGAGTGAGACGGAGATAGGCACACCCTTCACTGGTACAAAATTCATTTGTCGAAAACAAGTTACTTACCCAAATACGATGTGAAACGAAGGAAATGAATGTTTAAATCCAACTTTTAAATATCATAAAAAAGAATATGCGTACAAATTAAACATGTGCTATTATAACTTCATAGTTAATGTTCTTAAAAATCTAATATTATCCTTAAGGAATAAAATGGAAGCGTTATGAGCATACGAAAATTTAAGAAAGAGGTTAAGGCATCGTCCTTTTAACAGTTTATGATTGGTGACAGATAAAAATATAGCGTAGACAAAGTGAAAGAATGAATAAATACAGGATCAAAGCCCGAAGGAGGCGTTTATATTATGTCCTTTTAAATGATAAACGTTCGCTCATATGGTAGCGAGAATTGTTATGGGTAGATAGAGCGACATGATTTTGATTCGACCGGTGTTGTCGAGTTGTTTACTAATGAAATATAAATTGTCGTCAAAAACGAAATTGACGAATATGAGTTACGATGATATAAAATGCTGTATACAACGGCGGTTCTGCGCGTATGAAATGTGATATTATGTTACCGAGAAGTAAATAAATAAGGATAATTTCCACCTTAATCGATTGAATAAAAATAATATGCGAATGATGAATAAAGGAGTTCTATAAAGAATAAATAGATTTTCAAGGTATTGTGAAGATCAGTCAGTGAACATGCTGAGAATAAATTTTCAATGACCACAGCTAAGGGAGCGCCTATTTAAAAAAAAAGATAGATGTACAAATGAATTATTATGATGAATCGTGAAATGTTCTGAAAACTGAGATCACGATATAAACATATATGATTATTATTAAATACCGATATACTTATTTAGAAAGGGTGATCATCGAAAATTACATAGGAAACTAATTAGTAAAGTTACCATTTGATTAAAAGAGGGCAAATATGTTTACGGCAACATTAAGATCTATGTCTCATTAAAGAAATAAATGACCCAAATAGAATAAATTAGTAGGTAATGGGGGAAAAAAAAATGTTAGTGTATAATAAGTGAGTTCCAGTGAATATGTAAAGTGTGAACCATGGAAAGTGCGAACGATATAAAGGAATGATATAAAAACAAATGTGCATGACATTGCAATAATAAACTGAGTGATATATGGAAAACGTATTATGTGAAATTACCTAGCGAGTGAAAAAAAAGTGACGTAATTAAAACAGAAACAAACGTATAATCAAGTGAGTGAAAAAAAACGAGAAGATGTATGGGATATGATAAATTAACCATAGGGTTAAAATAAGAAAAACATTTGTTGACTATAAAAAAAAATAAGTAAGGAATTAACCACCGATCGCAAATTGAGTTTAAATGTACATGTTTTTTTTTGTTGTTGTCGTTGTTGTTCTAGTGGTAATATGCAGAAGACTGTAAGTAAACCAGGGTGATATATGTTCAATAATATAATCTATTTGGTGTTTGTAAAAACATTTCCATATATGGTACTTGTAGGAAAAGTAATAGTTTAATACATTTTGGTTTGATGTAATTAGCATATTTAATTACTTCTCTTCTAAGGGGAGCTGTGTTAAAAAAAAAGATATTTTTAACTTTACGTTAGTATTTTTTTTGTTTTAACAAGAGGCATTGTAGACGAATATGATACGGCCCTAATAGTGATTAATGAATATAAGAAATGAATAAATAATGAAGGAATAGAATATAATTAAAAATAAATTAAGTTTCATGTTGGTAAATAGTTCTCACAAGAAGCGGTTGAAACCCTAAGTAAAAGAGGTCATAAACATGTAACTCCTCAAATTAGACCTGAAATGTTTAAGCTGGGTCTAGCTTCAAAACTCACGTTTGGGAGAAATGTCAAACTCCAAATTTACAATCGCGAAAAGCCCAAGCTGGCAAACACGGTCCCTAGCCGTGAGAATAAAATCAAAAGGTAGGTGGTGGTTTAAATAAAATAGTTACGCCCTTGGATGACATGTGATTAAATATTCTAACCAATCAAAATGAGAGTTAGGGTATAGACCATATATGGGAATAATTGGTCCTGACTTCGATACGGAACTCATGAGGACGAAATTTAATACACTGACACTGACACTTATACTCGACACTTAGAAGGAAGAAGATCTTGATTGTATAGTAAAAAAAATATCTTGTACCAACGATTATGGACATAGGGAAAATCTCCCGAACTCATAAGTCATTTGCTAGTCCTCATTAGCGAAATATCGAAGGCCAGGGACAGAAAAGTCTTATTTTTACTGTGTAACGTGCATTTAAATTTGCAGAGACTAATTAAATAAAATAATTCAAATAATTAGTGATTGTCTGTTCCCACGCAATTCTCCTTCCGAACCCGTTATAGATAGGATTCTCAGCGCTCACCCTGAAACAGGAACCGACTAGCTACCGAGGAAGGGCGAGTAACATATATACAATAAAACCAAAAGTGAAACCCTAGTGATATTTAACACCCTCCAAACCTACTGCCCCAAGTCCAGATGTAAATGCAGGATGTGTATTTTCAAAACCATTCGACAACAAAACGTCTAGTAGTTATTCCATTGTAATAGGCCTATAGACAGTGGTTTTATTAATCTACTAACAATTATTCCAAAGGCATTCAAGCTTCTAATTCAAAACATTTTTTCGAAGATCTCGTATTTCAATAGTTACCTTAGACCTATTGAACATTTTCGTTAAGTCAAGCTTGATATATAAAAGAAGGTGCAGTTCTTTTTCGAGTTTATTAAATGGGCATACGTGATATTATGTTTCCCTGAGACATAGTGTTTGCTATTGGAGACTCACTATGTAATCTTTCGTAGACGCTTTAATATCCCATAAATACAGAAAGCAACGTATTTTGTAAATGTACTTCGAAGTCTGAGCAAATCTCGGCAGACTTGCCACCGGTATGTTTTATATTGTTTTGCATATAGTAGCACAGACCAATTTGTGTAAGTTTATTTTGTGTGAACTGAAAATACAACTGCAATTGTTGACTCAGTGTTTCCATTTCGCAATATCACTGCTTTCAGACTTACTTTAGAAAAATCTATAAATAGTCCATATTTCTGTGGTATATGTTGAAACCCTAGTTTTTTCATTAAGTCATCTATATTAACACACATATATGCACATAGAATTCTTCTTTGTAAAATACTTCGAAAACCGTTCATATATCTTCCTCAATAAGTTCGTTTTAAAATATATGACTAAACACCGTTGAGGTCACTAAGTAATATTTAAAATATATCATAATAGTCATCATCATCACCATCTACCGTCACGGTTCAGACAAGTTTTTTGGTCTCTACCGACTCCATATTATAATTGTTAGCTCCGTCTTTTAAATGTCCGGCCTTTAATTGTTTGGAGCTTATGAGTGATATAAGTTGTACGTGGAAGGGGTACCAACCCTCCGCACAACTATTAATCACCAGGAGGTGTTTTTGCTTTCAGGGTCTCCTGCCCCTAGGTTGAGTGTCTTCACCACGACTCAAGGAGTCCTACCTACCCATATATTTTTGTTGCCTGTTCCACCAGTTACACCGTACCAAAGGACTCCTTCTCCGCTGTATCTGCCGTTGAGGTCTTCGCCGTAACCCTGGTAAGGGGCTCTAACAAGGTACCATTAGCTCGGCTAGCTGAACCAAGGTTTTTTTGCGAGTTGTTACTCCACCCCCTCACCTTTTCAACCTGGCTTGAGACAGGCTATGGCGGGTTTATTTAAAATATAGATTTAGATTTTAGATTTAGATTTATTTAGCCTGGTGGAGTTAAGGCCATGTGGCCTTCACATGTTGGTAGTTCTTCTTCTTTCTTGCAGTTTCGGGAGTTATGGTCGCCGGCACATCTGACACGTCTTTCCCTGAGGTGCCAAAAATTGGCTTTATGGCCAAAATTTTGGCACAGAAAACATTGTTGTATCCACGGTTGTCCTATATAATCTTCAATTGTGATTTTTAAATTTAAAATTCCTGTAATCGATTTTATGTTATTTATTTCTTCGTCTTTATTAGGGATCGTCACCACCCATAACGGTAATTGCACCAGTTCTTTTTTGCCTGTTTCTTTATTTATATTTATCTTGCTCAACTGGCGTACACGAACCACAGATATCTCTCGTGATAATAGCTCCGAATGAACCGCGGCGCTCTGGTATAATGGTGGAATCCCTCTCAAAACAAATTTTGCAAATCTACGGCTATCTGTATCATATGTGAAATATTCAACCTTATAGTCTAATTATTTTTTGACACAATGTGTCATAGTCATCTTTATTAGTTACCCTAATCTTAAAACCACTCGTAATATATTGTGCTATATATTCATGTTTCAATAAATATCTTAATCTCATTAACGTTTGTCCTGCAATATTATTTAGATAGATAATTATAGGAGAAAAATTAAATTTCTTTGGCCTTTCGTCTTGTTCTAATATCCTCTCAACTTCATCTGACTCCGATAAAGGATCGAAAGAGTTTGATGTTGTAATAGGTTCACAACTAGTACCAACATTACTTAGTCTAGCCGTTTTGGTTGGGTGTGAAAAACCTTCGTCATCCTTGTTTTCCATATTTTGTTTCTTCATACTAATACTAACCTATCACCTCTTAATAAAAAGAGGGGTGAGCTTTAACCTTCGGCAGAAACGGAGCTAGAATAAAGGCGATAACATACAATTACCCTAACGAGCTTAAAAACCAGCACCAACACCGCAGAGACAATAATTATTTTAAAATACTAAAATAGGACACTATAAACCAAATAGTAAAAAAAATTAAAATCAAACAGTTATAAATATAACTAGTCAAAACTGATTAATAGTCTATTAAAAAATGTATTAAAAATTCTATAAAATTATACTGAAAGACACGCTAGCTGTATTACTGTCAGCCGACCGCTATCACTCTGTAATCACAGACAAATAATTATCATATACGATATATACCAATCACAAAAAAATCCATCATAAAATATGAAAACAAATCCGCTATGATGTAATATTTATTTAGTTTTAGTAGGGAAAGCAAGCCAAATAACCAGCCACGCCCACCCGAGTCATAGGCAGTGAAGTTGCAAACACCAGCCGTTGTGAATCATTCGTCGTCCTTGTGCTTGAGTGTGCTTCGATTCACTCTAGCACTGATCTCTAGCCCGCAAGTTGTCACAATCAATCAATCAGAATCATACCACAGGTGCCTCAGAATACCGGTCACTTCCACCTTCATCTCATCTCCTGAACGTCAGAAAAACGTCTGATGTTACAGCCTAAGAGCATATAACTCCTATTGCTTCAAATAGTGTTTGGGTAACTTATATTTAGTTGACAATCTTTCGTTATATGCTCCTAGCCTACTTATAATTTTATTATTACTTTTATGTGCTCTGTCATACATATTCTTGCTTGCATGACCATCACGTCCAGGAGACGATCAATGCCCAGATCCACATGGATGAAATCCATCCTAGTCAATAATGGCTAATGACCACCCGCGAATCTTAGGCATTTATTCTGAAGCACCTGTAGTTGATTTATTCTGCTCTTTGCTAAGGTTAACCACGCCGGACAGGCATAGGTAATCAAGGATCTTAGACAGGCCCTGTACAGCAAAATCCTAGTTTTAATAGGCAGAGAGGGAGATCTCAACAAGGGCTTAATCTGCATAGAACTTTTATAAAAGTTACTCTTTATCTTATCAACATGTGAACCTCCTATCAAATGTCACCGCAAGATACTGAACAGTAGGCTGGTTTCGAAGGGGCGAGTCATCAAAATAAAGCGTATCGGTATTATTAACAATATTACGGATACTAAAGACAATTGCTTGTTTTTTTCATATCCGATTTTAATATGCCACCTGTCCGCCCACTCCCCAATATCCCGGAGTGCTCTCTGCACTTTCCTCACTGTCATTTTAAGCGATCTACCTTTAGAGATAAAACGGACCGGTGAGACACCCCCGCTTCCATCTCTTTAAACTCAGATAGTGCATTATCCTCCTTTACTACGAGCTGACGTTCCTCCAAGACAGATGCAACGATTGAAACCATCCATCCGGAAAACCGAACGAACTCAACTTAAACAAAAGGCCTCCATGCCAAGCTGAATCATAGGCTTTCTGGACATCCAAAAACACTGCAAACGTTTTTTTCTTTATTATTAAATCCTGAAATTAAATATTCTTATAATCTTGTCAACTGCAGTGCTGTTGAACGTCCCGGCATGAAGCCAAACTGCTCGTCCGGTATGACACCTCGGTCGGTCGTCATTTCCATCAGTCTGCTGAGTATTCGTCTTTCGAACAGTTTTCCTAGACTACTCAGCAGACTGGTTGGTCTTCTATTTTGAGTAAAAATTGGGCCCTTCCCCGTTTTGGGGAGAGTTGTAATGTTTGCTGTTTTCCAGCTGAGTGAGAAATAGGTCATACTAATTGCTCTGTTAAAAATACCGACCAGGTATCTTATAATATATGGAGGAAGGCGTCTAATCATCTCGTTGGTAATGCCATCGGTCCCCGGCGCTTTCCCATTAGGGAGGGCCTTAATTAATTTCTTTACTTCATTAAAGGAAGTAAGTCGTAGTTTATCCTTTTGGGTAGCCTCAGAGATCCGCTCCACCTGATGTTCCACCCCATCAATCCAGTCCTCGTCATACGAGTCGTGGTGTCTAAACGCAAGCTCACGGGTGTCAGCTATTGATTGAGCTTTTTCTTTGGAATTGTATTTAAGACCGTTCGGCCCATGGATAGGAGACTTACTAATACTCTTGCGTGCAAATCTCTTGAGAATGGGCCAAACGTCCTTATTCTTCTCAGCCAGCCTTAATTCATCTCAAACTTTTAATCCTACTGTCTCTTATAACACAATGAATTCTATTGGTTAAGAAATTTAGCAAAGCCTTGTCTTCTCCGCTCCTGAACCTTTGCCATCGTCTCCGGGCCAAAATTTATATTTCCGGCAAAAAAAACCGTGGAACTTCTCCTAAATGACGCAGTTGCGGCTTCTTTAAAGCCTTCAACTAGCGTATTCGTTAGACTAGATATCTCCAGGTCCAGGACCTCCTTGGAAGTACCATTTACATATACAGGTAAAGTAATTGACTTTAATGTATTAGTACAGCTATGCCAGCCATTCTCGGAGCTCCTAGCTCCGAAGACATACTTGTCCAACATACAATTCAGAACCAGCTCCACAGGGGAGTGGTCAAAACTCAACTCATCCATAGTCCCTATCGACGCCACCGCCACATTAACGTTCACCATAAAAACGTCCAGGACATCGGGGTTAGCGGATTCTCTAATTAGGAAAAGAGTTGGTGACGCAGGACCAATTATCTCGAAGTCTTCTCGTGCGGCGAGGTCCTGGAGCGCAAGTTGTCAAGAGCAACAAACTTCAGGTTCCCCAGAATACCGGTGTTACCACCTTGAACCCTCAAGTGACGCGATGTTCTTATTTAGTGTTATTTAAGGGTAGCCCAGGAGCGTATAACTCAAGTCCTCAAATAATACTTGGGCGTTTTGTATTTTAACATTTGCTCTACGTTATATGATCCTGGGCCACTTATCAATACATTTTCATTTACTTTGGCTTTTTCATATAATTGCCTTGCCAGCCTAATCATCACGTCAATCAAGGGATCATGGTCCATATCATTGTGCATTACGTCAATTCTTGTTCGATAAGGATAATTTCCTACAAGTCTAATACACTTGTTATGGAGAACCTGAAGTTGTTTCCCTCTTTCTTTCGCAAGTGTCAGCCAGGCAGGACAGGCATAAATCATCTGTGATCTAACACAAGCTTTGTATACTAACAATTTTGTTTTCGGTAACAGAGAGTCTATCCTCAGCATCTACATGACTCGCCCAGGTCAGCCTCTTGTCGAGAACAACCCCAAGATACCGAGCGGTGGGCTGGTATCAGATAATAGCTCCATCATATTCTAAACTCTCAGCTTGATCTATATCTCTGTTTTGTGTAAAAAATTTACCCTGATTTGTATCTTTACCAATTTTTATTCTCCATTTGTCAGCTCACAACTCGACATCCCGGAGGACTTTTCTACTCGTCATCCGTAGCGATCTCCCTTTAACATAGATCGCTACGTCGTCAGCACACAAGGCTGTCACGGTCTGTGGGTTCCGTGGAATGTCGGCCATGTAAATGTTATATAACATTGGAGATAGAACGGACCCTTGGGTACCACTGCTTCTATTTCTTTCATCTGAGATATGGCTCCCCCCTCTCTTACCACAAACTTTCTTTTGGACAGGTACGAACAGATGATCCCCACCATACCCTCCGAATAGCCCAGAAAAGTCTTCTTGAACAGCAAGCCCTTATGCCAGGTCGAATCGTAGGCCTTCTCCACGTCCAGGAACACTGCAAGTGTACTATCGCGGTCATTAAATCCTGTTGTTATATATTCTGTCAGCCGTAACAGCTGCAGTGTCGTGGATCGGCCCGGCTCGAAGCCGAACTGTACATTCGGAACGACATTTACTTATTTTGTCATGTCGATCAGTCTATTTAGCACTATTCTCTCAAAACCTTTCCTAGATTATTCAATAGAATGCTCGGCTGCCTGTTATTTACAAAAATAGGATTCTTTCCTTCTTTTGGAATGCTTATAATTTTTGCTATTTTCCATTTCTCAGGAAAACATTTAAATTTATCGCTTTGTTGAATATTCGTACAAAATATTTCATCATATTCCGAGGGAGATCATCTAATTCGTAAGCCCGTCCAAACCTGCCGCCTTCTTACATGGCAATGTTTAATAATTTTACTAACCTCAGCCAGGGAAGTAAGATTTATTGTGCAGACATTCCCAGTGATTTCTTCCGTCGAACATTCCACCTCCTCGATTCAGTGTTCATCATATAAGTCCTGTTCGTGGGGTCTGAACACCACCTCCAGGAAGTCAGCAATAATATTAGCCCTGTCCACCGCTCTGTATTGATGACCCATGAATAGGTTTGTTACTATGTTTCTTACTTTTAAATCTCTTTAAAATGAGCCATACATTATTTGTTTTCTCAACTTGTTCTAAATCGTCTTTGATTTTTTTATTTTTCGTTTCTTTCATAATATTATGAATTTGATTCGTTAAAGAATTTAGTAAAACTTTATCCTCTCTGCGCCTGTATTTCTGGCACTGTTTCCTGACCACTAAAAGCTCTATCTCCGGCATGTTACCCGTGGAGTTTCTGCGAATATCCGCATTTGTCGAATTTGTAAAACAGCTTTTTATTGTATTCACGTAGACGTACTCTACAAGCACAGTCGACTAGACTATCAAACAGCAATCTCAGGGGAACAATTGAAGTCCTTACCGCTGACCAATCAGAAGACAGATATAACGTACAGTCGACTAGACCATCAAACAGCAATCTCATTGGAGCAATGGAAGTCCCTACCGCTGACCAATCAGAAGGCAGATACAACTTACGAACACATCGCGGTGAACGTATAAATAAGACAGACAGCGGACAGAATTGCTTTCATATACATGTCTGCTTGAAGTGGGTGTGGTCCTGCAGCGAAAATTTAAAAAAATAAGTGATTTTAATAGTGATTTTAATAGTGATTTTAGATGTTTTTAGTGAAAACATTTTTAAATTGAGTTAGTGCAAAGCGTCTGTGCAAGTCTGTGGCTTAGCTGGAGTTGACCAGCGGGACGTGACTGGTGCTGCATCAAAATTAAGGTTAGTGGACTCCCAATATACCCGGCCCTTGGGGTGTCAGCAATTATTATTTTAAGAATTGTAACTTATCAGTTATTTTACGTTTATACTGACTAAGCTTTTTGTGTTTGTTTTAAAACTTGTGATATCTTGTCAGCTGCAGTATTTTACTCAATTTATTCTAACCTGTTCCTACTTATTTCTTTAAAATTGGTGTTTTTAGGTTTTATATTGGTTTTTATTTGTGTCGTCTCTTGATATTTTTTCGTGTATTGGTTTTTGAGTACACGTAATAGGTACTGCCGTTGCTGCGTGGGGAGGTGCTCACCCCTCTTTGTTTTTAAAGAGGCGGTTGTAGCTGATTTTAGGGGAAGACATGGCGAAGAGAATAATCCCAGATGACGAAGGATTTATTATACCCAATAAAACTGTTAAAGTGTCTCGAAATAACGAGCCTGATACCCTTGCCACTTCGAACGCTTTTGACGTATTGCAAAATAATAATGATAGAACAAATGAACCTAATGAAGAACAACAGATAAAGAAAACAAAATTTTTTCCTCCCATCATAATACACCTGAAGGCAATTAACCATACTATATTGACTCAGCTTACGAAAATTATGAGGGGGGAATACATAGCAGAATACATTTCTAGTGGATTAAAGATTAAAGCTAGTACTAAAGAGGATTATGATAGATTGATATCCATACTTGACAAAGATTCTGTTGAATATTATACATACGACAACGACGGCAGAAAGTTTGCCAAATTCGTTCTAAGGGGTCTACCGCCCATATTTGATAACTTAACAATTTTGGCTGAATTGTCTAGGTTGGAAATTTCAGTGGTCCGGGTCCGCCAGTTATCTAAAAGTAACATTGATAATGTAACTAAGAAAAAAGAATTAATTCCATTACCGCTCTGGGTGGTGACCCTACCGAGGGCACAAGACGATGTAGACAAATTGAAAAAACTAACTGGTCTTTTTAATTTCAAAGTAAAAATTGAAGATTACAGGGGTCAATCAGGACTCCAACAATGCTTCAGATGTCAGAGGTTTGGCCATAAGCCAAACTTCTGTCATCTGATGGCACGGTGCGTGAAGTGCGCCGGTCTACACAATACTCGCGAATGCAGGAAATCTTTGACCGAACCAGCAAAATGTGTAAATTGCGGTGAAGCTCACCCTGCTAGCTACCGGGGCTGCAGAGTAGTTGAATAAGTGGAGCAAAAAATAGTAGACCAACCAATATGCCCCGGGTTACAGTGAAACCGGCGGACTTCCCGCACTTACCCCAACGGGATGGGATTCCAGGAATGACCCCTGTAGCACAAAATAATAGACAAAATGCTAAATTTAATGTAAATCGAGTAGAAAACGATTTAAATGATTTTTTTGATATTTTTGAATGGATTCGTAAGGGAAACATAAAATGGTATATCCAGCAGATTAAATCTATTTTTGAAAATGTGAAAATTCAAACAGACACATTTGGGAGGGTCACCACATTATGTCTCGGTTTATTGCGAATTTTCGGGGTCGAAAATGGCTATTAAACCTTTAAAGATTGTTTCAATAAACATTACCGGCTTGACCCGCGAATATATAAATTTACAAGAATACATTTTTAGAGATGAAATTGACATCATATTAGTACAAGAAACGCGAAAACCAGTGTGGTTCGGCTGGCGAATCCCGGGCTACAAAGTTTATATCACGGATGGACCCAATCCGGCACATGGGGGTACGGCTGTGGTGGTCAGGTCCACATTATCACATTTGGAAGTTGTCCTCCCTCGACTTGAGAATCTGCAAGTCACTGCCATCACTCTAATGTTAGAAGATGAAGAGGTCCTGGTCTGCTCGGCGTATCAGCCTCCCAGCAAAAGAATAGTGTTAAAACGATTTTGAAACCATTATAAGAATTAAAGAAAATTTTATTATTGGAGGAGATTTAAATTCTAAGCATACCATTTGGAATTCGAGGCTGATATCGCCGAGGGGAAGAATGTTACAGGACCTGGCAGAGAGGGAGGACTTTGAAATTATTGGACCTGACACGCCGACCTATTTCCCAAGTACACTAGTGGGAAACCCCGATGTGCTGGATGTGTTCATGGTAAAAATAAATGTGGCGGTGGAGTCATTGGAAACTAGGGACGAATTGAATTCTGACCACTCCCCCGTGGAATTAATTTTAAATGTTAACGTAGAAAAGACGCTTTTCAGATCCAGGGCCTCGGTTACTAATTGGGGTGCGTTCACAGAGAATATGAAAGATTGTATTTTCCCGGATAATCGCGGAAATGAATCAACTGAGGCTCTGGATCTGGAAATAGATATTTTAACTAATACAATTGTAAACAATTTTAGAGAAGTGACTACTGTAGATGTTAGTAGTCACACCACGGGGAATCTGCCGGAAGTGGAGGCACTTGTCCGGCAGAAAAGAGTGGTCAGAAGACACTGGCAAAGATACCGTAGGAGAGAGGATAAGATTCTTTTAAATAATCTGACTAATCGCATTCACGATATTTTAAGAAATTTTAAGATAAGGAAATTTAACGCAGATCTGGAACAGGCTGAGAGATCAAATAATATTTGGCCCATTTTGAAAAAATTAAAAAGTAACGTAATTAATAATAAACCTATTCATGGACCAAATGGTCTCTAAAGTATAAAGCAACTGACAAGGTAAATACTATTGCTGACTCCCTAGAGGATGGGTTTAGACCTCATCTCCAGGATCAATATGATGATGACTGGATAGATGGGGTGGAATCGGAGGCGGAGCGGATCTCTGAGAGAGCTCCCCTACAGAGGTTGCGGTTGGCCTCCCTCGCTGAGGTTAAGAAAATTATTAAGACGCTTCCTAAGAGAAAAGCTGTTGGTACAGATTATGTATCAAACGAGATGATTCAGCACCTCCCATCTGGGATGGCGCGCTATTTAGTTACTATCTTTAATAGATGTTTAAATTTAAATTATTTTCCGCGTAAATGGAAAGAAGCAAAAATCATAACGTTACCTAAAGAAGGAAAAAATCCTATTTTTGTTTCTAATAGACGACCGATCAGTCTGCTAAGCAATCTTGGTAAATTATTTGAAAGAATTGTGCTGGGCAGACTGATCGGTATGACTACTGATCTGCGCGTCATCCCACAAGAGCAATTCGGGTTCATGCCGGGTCGTTCCACGACACTGCAACTGGTAAGACTCACGGAATATATAACATCAGGTTTCAATTATAGAGAGAGCACAGTTGCAGTGTTCTTGGATGTCGAGAAAGCCTACGACACGACCTGGCATGAAGGCCTGATATGGAAGATGGATTCAATGGGCTTTTCGGATGGGATGGTGGGAATCATCTCGTCCTTTTTAACGGATAGGAGTTTCGTTGTCAGCGAGAGGGGTGCCACCTCTGATAGACGAACTATTCTGGCTGGAGTGCCTCAGGGATCCGTACTTTCACCATTGTTATATAATATTTATACCGCCGACGTTCCTGGGAGGACACATACGCAACTAGCCCTGTATGCCGATAATATTGCGATATATAGTAAAGACAGATCCTTAATTAGGTGTAGTAGAAAAGTTCAGAGAGGCCTACGAGATATTGAGCGGTGGGCTGATAAATGGAGGATTAAAATTGGTAAAGAGAAGAACCAAGGAATAATTTTTACGCAACGACCTAATGTTAATGGTGCAGAAACACTAGAATATGACGGAACTGTAATCAGATATCAGCCCACTGTTCAGTATCTCGGGGTTATACTAGATCGTCGTCTCACTTGGGCTAAACATGTCGAGAAGATTCGAAATAACTTTTATAAACGTTTTTCACAACTCAAGCCCATGTTGAGAGCCCACTCTCTGACACCTCAATCACGTACGTTGGTATACAGGGCTTGTATACGCAGCCAAATGATATATGCATGTCCCGCATGGCTGACCTTATCAAAGGATAAGATAAACTTGCTTCAGGTTCTTCAGAACAAGTGTTTACGAAGTGCAGGAGAATATCCAATTAGGACGAGAATCACCAAAATTCATGAAGATTTAAACATTGACTTTCTTCAGGAAGTGATGACTAAATTGGCAAGAAACTTATATCAAAAAGCGACTCTGAGCGAAAATGCTCTTATTAATAGCCTAGGGGCATACAACGAAAAGGAACGGACGAAATATAAAATGCCAAAGTTCTATCTGGCCTAGAAAGTTAGATGCTCCTAGGCCTACCACAAAAGTATAAATAACTGATTGAACTTAACACTTCCTAAAGAAGAGATCAAGGTGATTACACCGGTATCCTGGAGAACCTGAAGCGAGCATACCTCAAGAATTGCCAGTCTCAAGACAACCCTTGAGGACGCCAGACGCAGTCTCTGGCGAAACGTCGGGGAACTACAAGCCTCACGACCACGGCCTACAGCCCGAAAATCTTCTTCAAGATCATCACAGCTTTTTATTGTATTTGTTAAAATGTCTAATTCCAGGTCCAGGACTTCCTTAGAGTAATTTTCATGACTTGCTGGCAGTTTAATATCTTTCAAACTATCTGTAAAGTGACTCCAATTTGTTATGAAAGTTCTGTAACACTTAAGTGTCCTTTCGATACTAAAATTTAAAATTAACTCCACGGGAGAGTGGTCAGAGTTTAGCTCGTCTAATGCGATAAGGGAGTCCACCGCCGCATCTATCTTAAGTAAAAATATATCTACTACATTTGGGTTGGCATTACTCCAACTCGGAAAATAAGTTGGTGTTTCTGGGCCCAAAATTTCAAAATCCTACCTCACCGCGAGGTCCTGGAGAATCCTACATCTCGGCGATATCAGTCTCGTGTTTCATAACGTGTCTTCGGAGTTTAAGTCTCCCCCAATTATAAAGCAAGGTTTGATTTTAATCAATTCTTTAAAATCTTTACTTACTATTTTCTTATTCGGAGACTGATACGTCGAGCATACCAGGACCTCTTTATACTCTATTTGTATTGAAATAGCAGGTGCTTGTAGATGTACTAAAGAAGGAATGATTTCCTCCGAGAGGGTAATGGTTGAACGTACTACGAACGCAGTGCCCCCATTACTCGCCAATCGAACCAAAAAGGTTTCCTTGTCTCTAGTACAAGAATTATGTCGATTTGTTCTTTATAGGGAAACGTGGGGCAGGATGGGGTATCTAATGTTTGATCCAATGTATTTTACATTATAAATAAGTAAAATTTTGTTCTCTGATATGGATATGTTCATTGGTATTTAATAAACAGAAAAACTTAATCACATTACAAATTAATAAACAATTCGGGGATATACATCCAATAAAACTAGAGCAAAACATTTGCCCCGTTGTGCCCCATGGATGGGGCAGAATTGGGTACTAATTTTTTATTTGTATTTTGCATTACTAATTAATAATATTTATCAGTAAACTTATAAACTATAGCATAATGATTCATTTTTCACAAAATACACAAACATGAGTGGCATCATCATCATCAATATCGACTCCAGCACAAGAGTTGTGAGCCCACTGAAGACAAGAAGGACATCTAATCCAGCCTTCTTCTGAAGAGTCATGACAGTAGAGACAATCATTTTCCTCAACGTCATTTTTGGCAGAGCCAGAATGATTTTTCGAACTAGGTAGGTTTAACCTGACTGCCTTAACTTTGGATGGTCCTGGTTTCGAGTCACTTTCTGGTAAAGCAAATCATCTTTTTACAGGCCTCTTTTCTAATTTATCCTTTTCAGAATGTTGCAGTACACTTCTCTATGTTGATGATGTCAAAATTGCACTTTCGCCTCGATTTTTTTAAACTCGCTTGTTCTTTTGAGACTCTTTTGGAATGGGTGTGATATTTTCTTGGCTGGCACTTTGAAAATGACTGTGGTTTGGCGACTCCAGATTTTCAGGGAAGGAAAATGTTTCTGACGTCAGATGTTCCTGAGGTTTGGAAGTGTTGCTTGCTATTATTATCAGAAGCAATCTGAATGTCTGTTGTTGAAGAAGGCAAGAAATCTGCATCATCAAAAACATTCACATTAACTGGCCATATCCCAGTTTTTTTCGAAAATCATTGACGGCTGTTGAGGCACGTACGTAAGCACTACCCGTTCCGCCAGTTGGGAAGCAAGTCCTCGAAATTCATTTACACTGAGGCCGAAGAGTTGGGCTTCCATTTTTTTAGGTATTCAAGTTCGGTTTCCTGCTCTTCACTAAAAACGCAGGAGAAATTTTCCATCGATTTCCTTACTGTGTAATCCACATTTTCTCTCTTTTTCTTCACGTGTCGTTCCAGAGTTGTTTGAGGCACTTGGAATTGACTAGCTGCCGTTTTGTACACCATTGATCCATTAACGGCTTCTAGCATAGACACAAGGGACAATTCTTCTCTCTGTGTCTTATTTTTATAATTCCTCACCATTTTGAAACTACACAGAGGAAAAGAGTCAGTCAGTAATATGAAGTCCGCATGGGGCCCCACCCCATTCTGCCCCACGAACTCAATTATAATTTATGACGTTATGACCGGATTATTTTGAAACAAAACCTAATGCAGTAAACATGTTTACAAAGAAAATGGAATAATCTTTAACACAGTAATTGTTAGATATTATTCAAATGAAGCTTAGATGTGTTTGCATGCACTGAAGAGAAGGTGTAATATTGCAAAAATCTCTTCACAACTGACCACACGAGCAAAAAAGTAACAAAGACTTGACCGATGGCGAAAAACTGATCTGTACAAGCAGCTGAGACGTTACAGAGATACTTTTGAGAAATTCCGATATATCGTGCCACATACTAGGAGAAAAATATCATATCTTGCAGATTTAAGTGTTCTCTGGATATTCGATTAATATTTATAAAAACCACCTTTAGATTGCCCTTACCGACAATTGTTCTCAAATATTCCCAAAACACCAAAACAAAGGGTGGTGATCTTGCCCCAGGATATCCTTTTCATTTTTAACTTCTGATAAAATCTGCGTCCCGCACCGTAGCCGAGCGATTAAGGTAGGAAGCCTTGGCGCAGAGCTACGGGACTTGCGCTGGTTCGAGTCTCCATGGGGGAAGAAAGTTTCTCATGGTATTTCGGCCAGTATGGGACCGGTGCCCACCCAGCATCGTGAGGCAATTGGGTAGCTACAATAAGTAGCGGCTCCAGGTTGAGGAACCAGCTATAACGGCTGGGGGACTCGACATGCTAACCACATGTCACCCCTACACTGGCTGTTGATCATCTACCTCTGTGATTGACACATGTGGATGTGAAAGGCCAGCAGCCGGCTGGTAAAAGGGCAACCGCTGAAAAGTGGAAAGACTCTCAATCGGAATAAAATCTGCTTGAATTTCTGAAGATAATAATTAATTTCCCCTTTTTTAAACCAATTTATTAGATCCTTTCGATCATTGAAATCACTAACACCGTCTGTTACATTACCTCTGTTATTCTCATTATTATTCTCTCCCATAGGGATCATACCAGGGATCCCAGCTTCCTTCGAGGACAGCTCCTTGAGTTTGTATTTTGGCGGATCTGATCCACAACCCGGCAGCCTCTGTAGGATGCCGGGTGAGGGTCACCGCAATGTATGCATTTGGCCGGTTCATTTTGAGGTCTCGTACAATTTCGAAAATTGTGATTTCCAGCACACTTCACACAGCGTTCACCAAGGCGACAGAAGCTGGCTTTGTGGCCAAACCGCTGACACCGAAAACATTGCTGGAGCCCTGGTTGACCCCTATAGTCTTCAATTATAATTTTAAAATTAAACAAACCCGTCAATCCTTTAAAGTTATCAATATATTCTTGTATTTTGGGCAGGGTCACGACCCATAATGGCAGTGGTGTAACTTTTCTCATGTTAGTATCACTATCTGTACATCTTTTGTTCAATTGCCGAACCCGGAATACCGAAATTTCTTTCATTGATAACTCTGCTAATATAGTCAAATTGTCATAAATAGGCGGAAGGCCCCTCGCTACAAATTTAGCGAACTTTCTGCTATCATTGTCATATGTATGATATTCAGTCCCATCCTCGTCCAATTTATTCATTAAGTTATCATAGTCTTCTTTTGAAGAAGCTTTAATTCTCAACCCACTCGTAATACATTCAGCTGCAAAATGTTTTTTTCATTATTCCTCTCAATTGAGAAAAAGTCTCCTTAGTAATTTCCTTTAAATGTATAATAATGGGCGGAAAGAATTTAAACATATTTATTGACTTGTTTCATTTATAATATTACCCTCACTATCCAAACTCAGAGCATTATTAGGATTGGACGTGGATAAGGGATCTGAAAACTCTTCACTTCTTGTAACTATACATGTTTTATTCGGTACAATAAACACCTCCTCATCTGAAATTGGTCTTTTCGCCATTTTTTTTCCTTAAAAAGCTCTCCTCTTCGCTAGAAGAGGGGTGAGCCAAGCCCACTACAAGGATAACAGTTGCCTAACTAGTATGCTAACTATTATTATACAATAAGCAACACAGAGACAAGAACAAATCTAAAAAGAACAAGCTGCAATGCTTAAGTCAATGATTATGTTATGATAGACAGGATATAAATTAATAATAATAATAATAATAATAATAATAATAATAATAATAATAATAATAATAATAATAATAATAATAATAATGATAATAACTAACACAAATATTATGTGTTCAGTCACACGTATTGGAAACATTAAATAAAACATTAAAATTAATTAGCACAGAAAGTACTAAGCCAGAATTCCTAAAATCATATAGAAATGCAGACAAAACTCAAATAAAAAGACGTTTTAAAATAACAGCTGACTCCCTAAAGGTAGCGTCAAATTGGAACCCACTAACCTTAATTTATAGAAACGCCGAGTCGGGTCCCGCCGGGCCTACTTCAGCGATGTTTCCAATCTCTATTTTCACTAATTTCCCGAGAACAATTTTTAATTTATCTTAACCAAGAAAACAAGGATCTTAACTTTAATATAAAAACGCGTAAGCCTCAGGGAAATTGGTGTCGTCACAACTGCAGTGTGTCGGCAGTACGATCAATAAAGCACTGCCGTAGTTCCGATCAATACATTTCCTTCTGACGTCACGATGTTACTGCTCACTGACTCCACTCACTACTACTCACTCACTCACTCACTCTCTCTCAAGTTGTCACGCAGATTCTGCTCTTTTTCTAGTATATAGGATGCCGGTGATTTGCACCTTGATCACTTCTTCCAGATGTGATGATACCTATTGTACAATTTTCTTATAAGGTATGGCCTAGGAGCGTATATCTCCTAAGCCAGATAGAATTTCGGCATTTTGAATTGTAATTCTTCTCTCGTGTCAAACGCTCCCAGGCCATTAATTATTGCATTATCACTGGCGGCTGCCTGCCCATACAGTTTCTTGGCCAGTTTAATCATCACATCTGGAAGAAGCTCTATTTGTAATTCATGATGAATATGATCGATTCTATTTCGAAGGGTGAAATCACCGGCATGTCTAAGACATCTATTTTGAAGTGTTTGCAGTTTTTCGAGTTTATATCAAGCCAGAGTGAGTCATGCGGGACAGGCATAAATCAGCTGTGATCGTATGCAAGCCCTGTATACCAACGTTCGAGTTTTAGGATGCAGAGAGGTAGCTTTTAGAATAGGTCAAAAACCGATTTAAACTTTGATAAAATTTATTTGTCAGTTTTTCTAAATGTTCAGTCTATTTTAATGTTTTATCCAATATCACCCAGAGATATTGAACAATAGGCTGATATCTAATGGGAGTACCGTCATATTCTAATATTTCGGCTTCCGTTATATTGCAACGAAGAGTAAATATAATACCTTGATTTTTCTCGCGTCCGATTTTAATCCTCCATTTATGAGCCCACTGTTCAACATCTCGTATGCCTCTCTGTACATTCCTGCTAGTCATTTGTAGCGATCTACCTTTGCAGTAGATCGCTACATCGTCGGCATACAGGGCAAACTGAATTTGCGAGTTCCTGGGGATGTCAGCGGTATATGTGTTGTATAAAAGTGGTGATAACACCGATCCCTGTGGGACTGCAGCCAATATAGGTTTCCTGTCGGAAAGACCCCCACCCTCGCTGACGACCAAAAATCTATCGGTCAAATAGGAAGAGACGATCGCAACAATTCCGTCATCAAAACCAAAATGAGTCATTTTGTATATTATGCCTTCATGCCAGGCTGTGTCATAAGCTTTTTCAACCCCTAAATATGTCGCAACCGTACTTTCCTTGTTATTAAAACCAAATAAAATATATTCTGTTAATCGTTGTAGAGCGGCCTAACATGAAGCCAAATTGTTCTTTGAGGATGATGCGCAAATCTGTAGTTTGCTCGGTCAGTCTGCTCAGCAGTAATCTTTCAAACTGCTCACCCAAACTACTGAGCAGACTGATCGGTCGGCGGTTTACGACAAATTTTGGATCTTTGCCTACATTCGGTAATGTAATTATTTTAGATTCTTTCCATTGTTTGGGAAAGTAATATAGCTTTAAACATCGATTAAAAATAATGGTGAGATAACGCATCACCCTCGAAGGGAGAAGTTGGATCATCTCATTTGTTAACTTATCTAGACCAACAGCCTTTCGCTTCGGTAGCTTATAAATTGTCCTTCTAATCTCAGCGAGGCATATGGGTCTTATTAGCTTTGTAGGGGCCCCCGCAGTGCTCCTCTTCGTTTCCATCTCCACCCGTTCTATCCAATTCTCATCTTAGGATGGATGTACATGGGGTCTAAAACCAGCCATCGTATTGGCTTTGTCCATTGGTGTATACTTAAGGCCATTTGAGCCATGAATTGGTGTATTATTATAATAATTAGATTTAAATATTTTCAAAATGGGCCAAATGTTTTTTTTATGTTTCTGCTTCAATAAGCTCCCTTCTGAATTTAGCATCCTCAAAATTTCTTAAAAGTCTATGAATTTGATTCGTATAATAGTTTAAAAGAGTTTTGTCCTCTCGGCGTCGAAATCATTGCCAATTCCTTCTGACCACTCTTTTTTTCCGGACCAAATTTTCCATTTCCGGCAAATTCCCCGTGATTTGAGTTCGAACATCCATTGTTGTCGTTTTATTAAAATTGCCATTTAACGTGTGTAGCAGGGACAATATATACTTACTACACATACAGGTTAATTGTTCACGGAACTTTATTTCTAAACCTGTAAGTAGCTATAAAGTTCTTCTCTCTGAAGTGGACTGTATATTTAGGAATTACTGTGACACAAAGAATTAAACATATGAAAATAAGACTATATTTTAATTAGATAATTAATAATATACATTAAGGTTACCACGTGCTCACGTCGTGTTCAGTTCTCTCACAAATCACTCACACGAAGCGCACCACAAGACACGACTGCTCTCTACGAGCCACACACACACACACGACCGCTCTCTAGGAGCTACACACACACAAGAACGATGTGCACACAACGCCGCTCAATCCATGAGAAGACTCAGGTTAGCCAACACTAACACATCCCGCCAACCACTCAAGGCAGCCAACCTGAGGCGTCAACATACTCCCCCCTTTGACAGATCTCACGATTTAACACATCGGTGAATCTCTCAACACAACTGGGTAAGGGGACAAGTTTCACAATGGCTCGTCGAAATAATCCAGTTTTAGTCCTAATGGTGACCACTCGTACCACACCGTCGATCCCAGGGTGAAGCTGTTGGATCACACCTATTTTCCATACCATAGGTGGTAAGTTGCCGTCCCGAAGGATCACAAGATCACCGACAGCTGGGCACCATCTTCCGGCAGCCATCCATTTCCTCCTTTGCTGAAGCGACTGCAGGTATTGTCTGGACCACTGTTGCCAGAAAGACCTATAGAGAGCCTGAACTACCTTCCACCTTGCATCGTAGGAAAGGGGACAGTTGGCTATATCAGGAGGAATAGTACTAGTTAATAGTCTACCTACCAAGAAGTGACTAGGAGTTAGGTACATTTCTTCGTGGGATTCACTGGGCGTGCAAATAGGTCTAGAATTTAGTACAGACTCGATCTGACACAACAAAGTACACAATTCTTCAAAACTAAGAATAGTTTTACCTATAGTCTTTTTCATAAGGGATTTCACCGATTTTATTCCTGCCTCCCAGAGTCCACCAAAATGGGGACTAGAAGGAGGAATAAATCTCCATTCAATGTTCATATTTGCTATGTTCTCGGTAATAGCATTCGCATGTTTCTTTACAAAATTCAATAACTCGTTATTGGCCCCAACAAAATTTGAACCATTATCACTCAATATGAGACAAGGGCGTCCTCTGCGGGCAACAAATCTATAGAGGGCAGCAATGAAGTCCTTAGTAGTAAGGCTCCTGACAACTTCTAAATGGATAGCCTTAGTTACTAAACATACAAAAAGTGCTATGTAAGCCTTGAATTTCACCTTAGATATTGGGTTGTCTCCCTTTATTACAATTGGACCTCCGTAGTCCAAACCTACCTTAACAAAGGGAAGACTTTGCTGTACTCTATACTCAGGAAGTTGTCCCATCATCTGACTAGTTCGGGGTGGTTTAACTCTGAAACATTTATAGCAGGACCTAATTACTCCACGAATAGTATTTCTACCACGAGGTATCCAATAACGGGTGCGCAGTGAACACAGAACTGCTTGAGCACCGGAGTGAAGTAACATCTCATGTTCATGCTTCACTAACAGTTTAGTCGCAACATTTTTAGCTGGTAATATGATTGGATGCTTCTCATCAAATGTCAACTGAGAATTCTCAAGACGGCCACCAACTCTGAGAAGTCCATTTTTATCCAGGAATGGGTTAAGTGATCTCAAGCCACTTGAAGAATCTACTTGTTTCTTGGAAGTTAACTCGTGGATTTCCCTCTTCTATCCAATGATTGGAAAACATTAGCACAGGATAGGGATGTATGGAGGGCTTATGTCCGTGCGGCCATGAACCTACGGGTTCGATAGTGCCAGTGAGTAAGTAAGTAAGTATTCAATGGCTTGAATGCGATTCACCACCATTAGTTCCGTTTGTTTCAACTCGATTGAAGACAAGGAACCGGAATATAATTTGTCTCTATTACGAGTATTATGGATGAATCTCAGTACATATCCATATACTCGTTTCAGTTTGAGAAATGAAGAGTACTTCTCACATTCAGGCACTTGAACCTTAGACATCAGTACCCGATTTTGTGTATTCAATTCTGAGTCCACTCTAGTTGGCGATTCATTGTTGGTCGTTGTACTAGACTCTTTAATCACGCAATGATGCGGTAAGTAGAAAGTACTCTTGTTTCCTTCTAAGGGTGGTGCAAGCTCCATGTGTCCTAGATCGCTGTACTCTCTCATAAATCCGACATAATGTTCTTTTAATTGAGAATGTTTATCAAGCTTACTCTCAATGTGCTTAAATCTCTTAATAGCAGTATGCTTAGATTCAGCGACCGAAGGAACATCAAGACGTATAGGTAACTTCACAATAAAACGACCAGATTCATCTCTTTGGACGTTTTCAACGAAATGTTGTTCACAAGCTTTCTCTTCTGGACTAAGAACAGGGTTTTGCAGTTCGTCTAGCTGCCAGAACCTTTCCAGTTTTTTATCCAGAGAATCACGTTTCACAAAATTTACCGAAAGAGGATCTACTCTTTTCTTAACACAAAGTTCAGGAAAGGCACCCGAAAATATGTAACCAAACTCTGTTTTGATCAACGTGGGGTATCCCTTCCTTCTCAAAGTCTCAGAACAAACAATATCATGGTACACGTCTGCGCCGAGAAGAAGTTCAATCGTGGCGGGTTTATTAAAGTTTGGATCACTCAACACAATGTTAGACGGAATATTCCAGTTTGAATGATCAATCTCGGTGGCAGGATATTGAGATGTGATATTATCTACGACAGCACAATTCAAGTTCAACCTATAGTTAGACACTCTGGACAACAATTGCACCTTACAAGTAAGACTGACTGGAGAGACATCTGAGTCTCCAATACCTACAATAGGAAGTTTGCACGATTGGGTTGCAAGACCTAACTTACTCAACAGATTTGTAGTCATAAAAGATAACTGGCTGGCAGAGTCCAGTAACGCTCTAACCTTAACTAACCGCCCTAATTTATCTTTCACATTAACACAGGCAGTGCTAAGAAGTACGTTTGAGCCTAGCCCGGAGGTTATCTTCATAGCAGTGGGAGACACAATAGCTGGATGCTCAACATTAGGCTTTCTTTCAAAATGTATTAGAGTATTGTGTTTGCGTTGACATTTGGAACAAGGTTTCTCTTTACAAAATCTCGCTGTATGCCCTTTTGAAAAGCAATTATAACATAATCTAATCTGACCAACTAAATGTACTCTTTCATCTACTGTTAATTGGTTGAACTCCTCACAATCTGGTAAATTATGTTTATTTGATTTGCAATTATGGCAATATCTTGATTTGTTGTCATTAGCAATATGGAAAGATTTGACTTTAGGCTTTACATCTGGTTTCTCATTTACTACAATGTTTTTACATTCACTGAGCTCCAAGGCTTGAGCTTTTCTCTCCAAAAAATCCATAAAATCGACTAAGCTAGGGATATCCGTAGCACCATGTTTAGCTTCACACTCTGACCTATGAATACTTTTCATTTTACTCGATATAATTTCCTGCAACATTAGATCTGATAACAGAACATCATTCTGAAGATTCTCTATGGCATTTATATTGCCCTTTACTTGGTTAAGTACTTTCCTATACTCTGCAGCAGTACCTGTACTACAGGAAGGTAAGCTGAGTAAGCACTTAACATGCTGAGACATTACATGCGTCTGTTGTCGTACCTTTGCTGAATTAACTTCCAGGCCGTACCAAAATTGCCTTCAGTTATCGCTAAATTATTGAGTAATTGCCTAGGTTCGCCTTCAAGTGACGATAATAAATAATGAAGCCTTTGAACATTATCTAAGTTAGTATTGTTAATTACAAGTGACTCAAAGGTATTCTTAAACGAGAGATATTCAGTCAATTCTCCTTGGAAATGGGGAATCTGAATAGCCGGTAACTTAAAACTACAACTCGATCTACTAGATGTACGTGAATCATCAAAACCATGACTATCTGTGGGTTTTTGAAGACTTTCTATTAAATCCTGAACCTTGCCACACAACTCATAATATTAATTTTCAAAATCCTCATGATCCCTTGCATGATCCTGACCTGGCTTTGAATCTACTTCAAGCTCTAAGAAATTATTAACTGCCTCAAACTGTTCCCAAATACCGGCTGCGGCAGCATAACTTCCTCTTTTAAAATGTGCGCCATTTAGTCGGTTGATGTCGTAGCGGAGCGCTAGTGGTCTCGTTCGAGAGGGGGGACTATAAAGTTTTGTCCTGACACAGTTCAGTCGCCATCATGCGTTGGAACAGTGAGGAGCGTGCGTTTGCCATTGAGGCCTACTTTTCGAGCGGATGTTCTGTGATGGCAACCCGGCGCGCCTTTCGGAATCGCTTTAATTTAGCCCCGTTGGCCCCTGTCCCGGACCGGAAATCAATTGTTACGTGGGTCACTACGTTCAGACAAACTGCAAGTGCGACAAGACGAAGAACTGGAGTCCCTCGGCCGATTAGATCACCTGAGAACATTGAGGTAGTGAGAGCTTCAATGTTGCGATCACCACGGCTTTCTGCGCGCAAACATGCGTCTGCCCTTGGACTTTCCGATCGTTCTGTAAGGAGAATACTTCATGATGATCTTCATTTCCATCCATACAAGATGGCAATTGTGCAGGAACTTTCTGAACGTGACTTCAATTCTCGGAGGAACGCGTGTGAGGTTCTTCTGGAAGTCGTTCCTGAGGACGCTATTGTTTTTTTTAGTGATGAAGCCCATTTTCATTTGTGTGGATCCGTCAACAAACAAAACATGCGCTACTGGGCTGACACCAATCCTCGACAATTGCATCAAAGGCCTTTGCATTCACCTAAAGTCACAGTGTGGTGTGCAATTTCCTCAAGTGGAATTATTGGTCCCTGGTTCTTTGAGGAAAATGAAGTCACAGTGACAGTGAATTCGGACCGGTATGTAAACATGTTACAAGGATTTTTTTTTTCCCACGGCTAGATGAGTTGGACTTAGGGGACACTTGGTTTCAACAAGACGGTGCAACGGCACACACTTCAAGAGCATCGATGACTGTTTTGAGGGAACACTTCCCAGAGCGCCTTATCTCGATTAGGGGCGATTTGAAGTGGCCGGCCCGCTCTCCCGATTTGACCCCTTGTGATTTTTTTCTATGGGGTTATTTGAAATCCCGTGTTTATGTGAACCGTCCAAGGACCCTACAGGATTTGAAGACCAACATCCAGGAAGAAATTGCCAACATAACGCCTACTATGCTGGCAGGAGTCATGACAAACGCCAGAAATCGGTTTACTCAGTGTATGGAGAATGGGGGACGTCACCTACCTGATTTGATCTTCAAAACTGAGTAAAACAAAACTTTATGTATGTGCCTATATTATAAAAAACGAATAAAAATTTTCTGATTCATACAATGCATTTTATTAAGTTTTAAAAAAAGGAAGTTATGCTGCCGCACCCTGTATCTCCTAGTTTATTTTGTCTAGCTACTAATGTGTTTAGGGAAATGGTTTCACTATTAATATAATTTTCCAAATTAGTAAGGCTTCTTTTAAGAATGCCTCGCTTTTGGATAGCCTTTGTCTCACTTTCAAATGACATTTTGATAAATAACCAATTACCGAACAATATAACACAGCAAATATTTTATAAAATAATTAAAATATATATAAATCACACAAATAATATGGCAATTTGAAATATCATGTCAGCTCGACTCAATACTAATTAGTCAATTTGTTCTCAAATATCAAGTCTAGGTTTATGGAATGAGGTGGGACATCAACTCTAAGATAGGAGATACAAGCATGCAATAGTTACTTAGCTTTAGGCCTCTACTATGGTTTCCAATCGACCAGACATCTATGGTACTCTAGAATGTGCCACCACGCTACTAGAAGGTCACAGCACCGTTGATATCAAAGGATAGCTCACTCTAAGACAATTCACTATCAAAATGATATTTCCTTGCACTGGAACTAGACTTCTCGAAGCTCGAAGTTCTGCAAGGGGGTCGCGGTCCACTAGTTGATCACGGCAACACCACGTGGTAACGCTTTCACTGTTCTTTGTTTAATATAGTTCTTCACGTAAGTAATACTTTTGTGTCACAATATTACGACTTTTCACAAGGCGACTGTTATATCCGGCCTGGAGGACCAAAAATATGTAGCAGGGATAATATATACTTACTACACAAACAGGTTAATTGTTCACGGAACTTTATTTCTAAACCTGTAAGTAGCTATAAAGTTCTTCTCTCTGAAGTGGACTGTATATTTAGGAATTACTGTGACACAAAGAATTAAACATATGAAAATAAGACTATATTTTAATTAGATAATTAATAATATACATTAAGGTTACCACGTGCTCACGTCAAAGCGTCAAAATACTAAAACTGATAAATTCAGGGAGAGAAAACAATCATTTAAAAGAATCAACTTCGGTCATTATTCTAAGTTCTTTGGAGCATTTGGGCCTTTAATTAAATTTATGTATAAAAAATGACCATTTAAAAGAATGATAATAAAAAGTTATCTTACCCATGTAGAGGCTGCTCTCGTCCCTCAGGGGACAGCCTACGGTCCCCTACATCGTTCTGACTTTTGCTACTCAAAAGGCCTGTTTTTATATCCTCATCTCTACCTTTCACCATTCCAAAAAACTAATGGAAACCCTATTTTCTTACCCAATCTTTTGTAATATTCCTAGTTCTATCAGGGCCATGTTATATAAGATGTTTTTAACCTACTTATCCTAATGTGTTTGGGTTATATAAGTTTTCGTAAGAGTGTCCCATTAGGTTGAAACTAACAAAGTTGTTTTTGATATTATATAAGATTTCGTAAGCGTGTCTTCATAGTTTGAAAAATATATTGATGTGAAATAGTCATTTTTTATAATTTTACCCTAGTTTTTTTATCTATAAAACACTTGTGTGTATTTTGATTGAGACTTCAATCCACATTTTAAGGGTGATTATTTATTCCCTATCTTTACAGAAGTATCTTGTGTATATGCTTCATCTGTTTTTATAGAATTTTATTATTATGGCAGTTAGGCCCTATTCTAGGCGTAACATAGTTAATTATTATAAACTGATTTACTAATTGATTTTACAACTGAATTTATTAAATAATTATAATATTACTGTATTAGGTCATATTTTTTTATATTGCATTGCCTACTTTTGAAAAATTTAGGTCATAACTGATGTTTTGTGCATATGGCGGTGGTTTTTACGTTATAAAAAATCCTAGCCCTAGTAATTAGTATGTAGTAATTTATAAAGTCATTGTTGGCTGCATTGTAATACGCCACTTTCTAGATGATAGACAAAAGCAGCATACAGGACAGTTGCATATCTGAAAAAAAAGTAATAATTTAACACACTTCATAGCACTTTGAACTATTATATTATGTTTGGGAAACAACATTTTATAAAGAGTGGATGATTTGACATATCCCGGCAATAAATTAACATTTAAAGGTGTTATGGATATATAGGAAGCAAAATTTTGAATACTCTAATAAAACTATAGGAATAATTAACAAAGTAATGAAACCTTCCCCAGTTCACAAAAGTACAGGAAAACATTTGTATAAGGCCTTGGCAAGACCTGTTCTGTGTTATGGCAGTGAGATATGGGCAATGAGATGAATGGAGGAAAGAACAGAATTATCAAAACAACTGGTTGACCACCTACAGCAGAGATCCTCTAGAACAGGGCCACTGAAGAATGCTTACTAGGTGTGACAAGATGCTCCTACAATGTCGGACAAGCTGATAAGGAAAGACAGTTGTGTTGCTTCGAGCGAGGGCATGTTCATGCAAAGAGGAAGAGGGAGCCGACTTTTCACACCTTGTGCGAAAGTTCTAACAGGCCTGCTCTAGAATCCCAAAAGCTATGCTTCACTACCAAAACCATGGGAAGATATTTCTGGACATCCCAAAAACTTATCAAATATCCCTTTATTTTTTTTTTATTTTTAAATTTTTCATTAATACAATATGAAACATATAACTCAACTATTACAAGGTTAGAAGGTATTTGGCTTACTAGCTGGCCTCATGTGCACGTGTATAATGATGTGGGACCTAAGTAATATAATTTTAAATAGCTTATCTATTCATCAGATTTAATATGCTGCAAGCACAATAAATTTATAAGTTTGTTACATAATTAATCACACAATAAGGGAAGTTGTTGGACTCACCATGTAGCTTTAATTTTAAAACTTATGTAAATATGTTTGTTTATTTTGTTATCACATTCAGAACTATCATAATGACTAATTGAAAGGCTCCTAGGAAGGATCAGGTTTTGTGCCATAATAGTTATGCCTCTGATGACTTTTTAGATTACGGAAAAACTTTAGTATTTATTAGACATTCACTTACTCAATGAATTATTACAGAATCGCAGTGTGCATGCGCGAATGCTTAATGTAACTTCCACCATGTGGCAGGATATATATGTGAAATTGGTATGATCAATTTTCACAATAAATTTCCAAATATGTCTATAAAAAAATGGACATACACAAACTTCCTCTTCCTAACCTAACAAAATAAATTGCATGCATATTATTTAACAATGGTGTACACTAACTTGTCTCATCAGAACCTAACAAAATTAAGATATATCTTGCCATCTAGTGGAAGTCACATTAAACATTGTGCATGTACACTGCAATTCTGTAAAACTACATTGAGAGATAAATAGCAAAATTTGCATACACAAATAAATATTTTATACTTGTAAAATATGTTTCAAGAATCATTGCTAAATGTTTAAAATAGTATGAAATGTTATTACAAATGGTAAAAGTATATAGTGCAACTGTGGCATACGAATGTTGTATGTAAAATTATAGAATATCACAATCTAAAGTTCAGCCTACATTATCTGCAAGAAATCTTATTTACCTCTCTTGAGCAACAGGAATGCGATGAAATATAACTGTTTTCCTCCTTCAGCTGAAGATGAATATGATTTACTTCTGCATTCCGGAACACAACAAAAATTGTTGTTCACCATGATCTAAATTATAAACACAAAATCCTTAGATTATTTAACATCAAATCAATAAACTATTAAATTTCTATAGTACTACAATTCAGCGAATTATATAAAATGATGTCCGAAGCTGACATCATACATTAATTTGATAAAATATATATATCTTGAGGTTGTAGTTATGTCAAAGATATGATATCCATGTACATTCATCATAAAAATTATTAATTATGTAAAATATTGTTTATAGAACATTGAACAAAAGCATGTTTGCTCTCTACAATTTCTTTATACCTTAAATAAGTAAAATACAAATATATATATATTTTTTTTAACACTGCGTTTTAATTTAATATACTTAGTAATAATACTTACTGAGAAAATTGTTGTAATATTCTTGTAAATTTCAAGAGACCACTTGTTAATTTAAACAAAGAAAATATAGCTTCCAATTATAGCGTGGCTTTCATGTATATTTTAAAATATGTAGCCAACATAATGAAAAAAAAAGTACAAAGTTGATTATGATATTAAATAAAAAAAACTATAAATAAATTATTCAAAACTTTCCAAAATAATGTTAGAAGCAAGAATTTAAACAAAAGTTGATTTCGTGACAATTTTCATATTAAATTAAGAAAAAGCCAACTTATTAAAAAAATAAAAAAAAATATTTCATTTAGTTAGTTAGTAGGTTTGTTGGGTGCAATTACACCTTCCAAAATAGCAGATGAAACAGTGTTACGAGTAAAGTGACTACAGCGCCCCCCAGCGTTGGCAGAAAGAACTAGGCCTGGCATCGCCTTCTTCCATTTGCGTTGGCCTGGGGTGACTCCGACACTATCCTTTGATATTTAATATTTTCCAATACTGTTATTTTAACACAGTTCCAATAATGATATTGTGAAAAGAAAAATAATGTCTGAACCAGGAATCGAACCGTGGACCTCTAGTTCTCCAGACTAATGTGCAGCCCGCTATAACCATTCTAAACATTCTAAACTTGGCACAAATATTAACAATTCTTTCCACATATAAAAGGCTCCCACTTTTTCTGAACAGTCGACACTTGATGTCAGCAATGTCAGCCAGGTTGTCAGCCCTGCGTGACGACCACCTTTACCCCCAGAACAAACGTCTGGTACTCATTTTCGTTAGAGGCTGAGTCGACCCCAGGGCCTAAGTGCCGCCAAAAGGTTTGGGTCAGTTTTAAAAATCCACATATACAAATCTCTAATTCTCGTTTTGTCCGCTGCCAGGTAGATATCATTACTATTGCCAATGGCCGGCTTCGTTTAGAAGTATCTATATTTGAGAATTTTACACCACTTTTAGAAGCAGTAAACAATGTTATTTAACATTTTCCAATACTGTTATTTTTACACAGTTCCAATAATGGATCATATAATAATATTATAATGGTATTGTGAAAATAAAAATGAATGTCTGAACCAAGAATCGAACCGTAGACCTCTAGTTCTCCAGACTAGTGTGCAGCTCACTATACCATTCTAAACTTGACCCAAACATTCACAATTCTTTCCACATATACAAATCTATAATTCTTGTTTTGTCCGCTGCCAGTTAGGTTTCACTACCATCGCCAATGGCCGGCTTTGTTTAGAAGTATCTATATAATTTTTCTTTTCACTATATCATTATAATATGATCCATTATTGGAACTGTCTTAAAATAACAGTATTGGAATATGTTAAATAACATCGTTTACTGCTTATAAAAGTGGTGGTGTAAAGTTTCTCAAATAGCAGCGGACGAAATGAGAATCATAGATTTGTATATGTGGAAAGAATTGTTTATATTTGTGCCAAGTCTAGAATGGTATGGTGGGCTGCACACTAGTCTGGAGAACTAGAGGTCCACGATTCGATTCCTGGTTCAGACATTAATTTTTCTTTTCACAAGACCATTATAATACTATCTTTTGATTGACCGAAGAAGTATTATTTTTACCTGGGAATTTCAAAATTTATAATCATATTTTTGTTCTTCTGGATGTAGATCTTCTCCCAAACAGTGGAGTGGTAGTCGACATCCAGGTCTGACAACATAAATTTCAACAGTCTGGAAGAGCTGATTATGTTATGTATGGCATATTGAAACATGTTCAAATATAACACAAACAATAATTTATGACGTAAGATGACTCCGCATTCACCTTATTATATATGTACTTACGAATTTCAAACTTGTTCCATTTTTTTCTGCTGACGCATGTGCACGCTGTCAACAAGGAACTTAAAAGAAATGTTAGTATTGTCTTAAATGTTTTGTAATGATTACAACTTTGTCAAAATTCTTCATAAAATATGATACCGGTATTTGCTATAGAAGATGTGATAGCCATATTGGTATATTTACACAAATATTGGGCTCAGGCAGGGATTATGATGGGATGCCACGACAGGGCCCTGGGTCAGCCATTACGTTATTAATGAATTTTATCTGTCCTTGAAACAACGAAAATGCTTTTGAAATGTTGTGCACCAAGGCTGCAAGAATTATATTGGAAGAGGCAAACCACTTTTCTGCTTCACTCGAGAACTTAACAGGTATTTATTTGTATTATATGAATGTTATATATATTCAAAATATTATTTTAAAAAATCTGTGTAACAGTTCAGACATTTTGAAACATTCATTTACAATATATGTATATTTCGAAAGTTGAAATATTTGAGTTAAAATTACTTGTTTTGGTATTTAAAAATAAGTTTTTGTTTAATTCGTATGTGCCATATTTAATATTAAATATAAAAATACGTTAATATTAAAATTATTCATATTCATATATTAATCATTTTTTAAGATGAATCTATTTTCAACGATAATTTGCTGGGAAAAGATAACATTTTAAGATAATTGTAATGATATATTTTAAAATTAATTATATATATTGTAATGATATATTTTAAAATTAATTATATATATTTTAATAATATATTTTTAAATAATTATATATTTAAAAATTGGTAATATATATAAAGCTTTCAATGTGACAATTTGAGTACATGGATACATAAATTTAATAATTATAAAACATATGTTATGAGTTTCATTGCAAAACTTCAATGCTAGTACGTTGTAACACAAATTATCTTTTAACAAATTTCAGGTGTTCGAAATGGCTAAGATTTTGCAGTCTGGAAGACAGATATAAGACTGCTGCAAGTGTCCCCAGAGAGAAAGGCTGTATGTGGATCATTTTGTGGAGACTGCAATGAACAGGATATGTGGCACAAATAGGGAATGAAAGAGGGGCAATGAAGCTTCTTTGTAGGAAAACAAGTGGGAAAACTCCCAGTTGGTAGACCAAGAATGAGGTGGGAGAATAACATTAACCTAGATTTGAGGGAAGTAGATTATTCAGGAGATGATTGGAAAACATTAGTCCACGTGCCCGTGAACCAATCAGTTCGATAGTGCTAGTGATGTAATTAACTTCTTGTTCAGTGTTCCATTCCATCTTTTTCTTTTCTAACTGGGACCGCACATGGCCTCAATATAGTTCGATTGGCTGATGTTTTCCATTAAGCACAGTGAGAATTTTTGGCTCTACTGCACTTCTATTTTCAGTTATATTGTTGTAAACTATAGCTCTTCTTCTGTATTTACTAACATTATTTAATATTTTAAACTCTTTCAAACAATTTTTATAATTTTGTAGTATTTATTTAAATATGCAAATCACAATATTATGAACTGTTAGTCAATATTGTGATGCTAACTGCTATTTTCTCCACAGAGTATATTCCTTAGTCTATGATTTTTCTATTGCTGTTTTGGGTTATCGCTGGTTGGATCAGCGTTAGGGAGTGATAAGTAAGTGTACACCCATTTTTAATAAATGTTTGGTAATTTTAATATTATTAATATATTTTTTTAACATAGATTTGGGGATTTATTGCATATATTGGTCATTTAAATTTCATAGCGACGGATAGTAATCGAGGATGATAATTGATTGTGGGTTATTGCTGGCTCTATAAATTCTGGTGCATGCGCACTGTTGTTCTATAGGACTTTGAAAATATTTCACGCTAGTTTAAGTGCAGTTTTTCCTAATTTTTTCTATGTCCCAGGTAGAAACCTACCACGCACATGCACCAACAGATTATATTTTAAAATTGTTTCCCACTATTTACAATACATTTTACAATTTTAAGTAATGATTATTTCAACATATTTTTCTATGATATTTAACTATATATGTAACATGAAGACGTGGCAGCCATATTGATTTGAACGAATATTCTATACAACAGTGCAGCCAATATAGAATATGAACTTTAGAATTTTATTTATTTTTGGGCATTGAATTCTTTCATAGGTTACAGTGCTTAAATTGCATTAGGTTAACTTTAAGGTTTGTTAAATAGCATGTATAATGTTGGCTGCATCGCATTATTCCGTAAGAGTAAACCGCTTTGCGTTTGGTGCATGTGCAAGGTGTCTGCCTGGGACTTAGAAAAAATTCTCACTGCGCTTAATGGAAACATTATCCGTTCGATCTGCCTGCACATTCATTACACTAAATTAACCATGTATAAATGTAAAGACATTGTAAGAAATAATATTCTCGTAGTGTAACAAGTAAATTATATTTAAATTCCTTATTATATTAATGTATCATATTTAGTAATTGTATAATCTTGATTAATGCAAGGACGCATTTTCTGAATAATTCAGTGCTAGAATGAAATACTTTTGTCACTTAAAGTTGTTGTTGTTTATTTAAAGTTTATTTGATTAAACAGTTAGGTTTCATAAGTAACTAGCACTTATTTCTTCACTACTACTTCAATAACAGCGAAGGGACTAGCATCAAAAACTATGGTAAATTTAACCGAGAGTGGAATATATTTTTGTGTAAACAAAATGGTTGCAGATTGCCCATTGTGGACAATTTTATTTTGACATTTGATTATGAGCTAGGTTCACTGATCATAATTTTCAATACTTTGTATTTAACATTTATTGTTAACACAATGAGGTTATGTATTAATTATTTTTAAATAATAATATAAGTACCTTGTTTTAATCCATCTTCCTGAATTTGAATTAATTTTTATTCAAGAAATGAAATCATGAAGACCTTTCAAAACATGTTTCATCTTCAAGCAGAAAATGAAATGTGTTTTTGAAAGGCATTTGGTACCAAATTACGTGCCGAAGATGAAACATTAGTTCTGAAAGGCTTTATGATTTTAAAATTTAATGAAGTTTTTGGAATAAAAATAAATTTTCATTGAGGAAGACATAAAAAAGTACTTATTATTTTATCACAATGAATACAAAATCATAATTTCTGCTAAGATTTTAAATAAATCCATGTCACTGAAAAAAAAATTGCATGTTGGACATAAAATGACATCCAAAATTTGCTTATAATGTAATCATTTTACATTGTTGAATTAATATTTTCAACTTGAAGCCTCGTATTATAAACTACGCTATTACTTATGATATAATTATTATTTGTAGAAATTGTGTAGGAAAGAAGTTAAAGTTAAGTGAGATAAAGCCATATTTTACATCAAATTCCATCTAGCTCATGTACACATCAGACTGCCTTCGTGGTCATATAAATGTCGTTGCTTTAACATTGCTGCTTTAGTGCTGCTCTTCCGATTAAGTTCCAGTTGTAATGTAAAAAAAAAACAAGATGTAACTGTGTTTTCATTGGTCGAATAACTATTTTATCTTTGAGCATGTAAGAAAATATAGTTAATCTTTATAACACTTGAAATAAAGAAAATAAAAATATTATCTAGCACATGTATATATAATTTATATTGGAAAATTTTAAAATTGTAATTAATCATATGAACATTGTTATATTGTTACGCATGCAGAATACGTTGGAATTTCAGTTGTTTAAAATGGCCGGTTCTATATAATAATAAAATTATTTACAAACAGTTCAGTGAAAATTGTGCTACATTAGTTCTTTGAGGTTGTGATAACAGAATTTACAGGTGAGTCAGCATAGGGCATATATTTTGCTCGTAATGAAATTTTAAATAAGATTTGTTGACATCATGGAAAAGGCATAAAGAACGGATTAGGTAAGTACATAGACCAATATACTATCTGCTCTTAAAGTGATCCTCGTCAAAAACAAAACCATGTGGCCTGCTCGCTTTTCATTGGTTATTGACACCGACATACAATGTAGAAGCAATAAGTATACGGAAAAGTAGTTACCTCCATTAAATTAAAAATACATCGTCTGAAAAATACTTGTTATTCTTCTTAAATGACAATAATAATATTCAAAACACAGAAAATATTCTAAAATATATCTAGTCAATAATGACAACTTAAAATAGCTCAGTACATATGGATGATGTATTTGAGTCATGCTTAGTCAACAACATGATTGAAAGTGTTGAGTCTTCTGTTGCCATCTAAAATTGTAAAACAAAGTCTGGCAAACCTTCGACTAGTGGTAAAAAAATTATTTTAAATGTATTTCACAACTTTAGTGAAAACTATCTAGAACTTTGAGGAAAAGTTATAGTGAATTTAACATGTGATGTTACCGGTGTGTCATGTGTAAGTATAATAGTGCTCGGAAAGAAAAAAACACGTAGTAAGGTTGTAACTCCCAGTAAAAAAAGGAAGTGTGTGCAATATGCTTTCGATAAGTGTGATGAATTTGTGGCAAATGCAATTTGAGTTATAGTGCATAATTTATTTTTCAAAAATGAATTATATACTTCACACATGTGCTCCCCCTTCAATATGAAAGTAATTGTGGAGCATTTGTTTATGTTCGGATCATTCTAACAGCGGATAAGGTATATATAATTTTTAGTCATAAATAAATAAAGAAGAAATGTAAGTTCCTAATTATTGGTACAATTTTATCTTATTTCCTATAATATACAATGATGCCTAAAAACAATGTTTCTATTGATGACAGTTCCGTTCACATTTAAGTCATGGCAGGTGAAGTGGCAGCATGGTTATCACAATAGATAATGGCGGTGAAGTAATATCCTATGCAAGTTTGTTTACATTACAACTGGAACTTAGCACAGAACTCATGTCGTTAACAATTTTGATTTTAGAACAATCAGAATAGGTTTATTAATTTATTATTGTACAGATGTTTTTTTATATATATATTGTATACTGTATTGCATAAAATGTGTGAGAAGTGTAGAGTATGTTTGTAGAAGAGCTCATAATGCATTTTCTTAATTTGAAATGAATAAATATAATTTAACACATTTCTTTACATTTCATTCTCCATTATTTCCCATTCCATTTTCCCTGTAATATAAATGCATATGTATATATATATATATATATTATATAATAAAAATAATAAAAAAAGTGGCTGGTTACATGTAATTTCATAATTCGACGTTTGAGGGCGCTGTTGTACAATGTAATTTCAAATTTGGCTAACAGATGGCGCTGTTTTTCATCTACCTGCTTCATAATTTCTGACACCAGATGGCACTGTTTTTCATCTACCTGTTTCATAATTTCTGACACCAGAGGTGCTGTAGTAGTATAGTTCTGCTTCTTCTTTTTCCGTATAGTACCAGTACATGATATTAGATTTCACTAGGCTACTTCTACACTAGCGCCGCTTGTGGCACATACGCAAAACTCACTCACCGTGGCATCCCCCCATAATCTTATTTCATTTATAACTTCTCTAAAACACTTTTTTCTTGTAAGCGAAACATGAGCATTATCAGAAAAAGATATAAGTACATGTTAAGTACATGGGAAAGAAAAAAATATGAAGGAAGATATATGGAGCAGTTTTCCGGTTCGGAAACGGGTACACTGAAAACTGAAGGTGTTTAACTACATAAGAACTAAACTTTGGATGGTCCCTGGCTCAGGTTCCAACGGAGATTTCAAAATACCTTATACATGATTACCACTTTCATCTGCAGATGCATGTGCATAGTGTCGGTGAGGATTTGTGAAAAAATTTTCACGGAGCATACTAGAAACTTTGTGCCTATTTTTTATGCCATATGAGATCAAACTGCTACCTAGGACAAATCTAGTTAATAGCCTACTTGTACTTTGGTTTGCTTTTTAGAACTTCAATATTGGCAATGGGCATTATGTATGTTGGCAGCATTGCATGATTACAAATTATTCACTTTCTTCTGCTGGTGCATGCGTTTGGTGTCTGCATCGGACTTTGAAAACTTTTTGCATCCCACAGAATAACTTTATCATCAAGTTTTCAACATGGGATGCAGATTTAAAAATACCTTACACACATTCTATCTTAATTTACATTCACAGGTTCATTTTTAAAAACATGTAGTATCATTTCAAATTTCTATTAAAACATGAAAATTACATTAAACCAATAGCCTAATGTGTAATCTGAAAGTATCTTAGCTGTTATATTTGAATATGAAATAAAATATGTTAAACATTTTAACATGTTATTTTAAATCTTTATATATATATATATATATATATATTATATATATATATATATATATATATAATCGTATAGCTCAAAAACACAAAATGTATTATGAAGACAAGATCTTTATATCTGACTTTACCCAATACAACAGAACCAAACATCATAACTAACTCACTCACTGGCAATATCAAACACATATATTCAAACCAGCATGGATATAAAGCCCTCCATACATCCCTATCCTGGGCTAATGTTTTACAATCAACTGTGTATAACTCACCTCCCTCAAATCATGGTTAATCAATGGTGGAGGGTCCATGTTAGCACTGTTAGCCCGGCTAACACTTTCAAAAGTTAAAATTAAACTTGAATGCAGGCTTTCACGGCCGGTAATCATAATGTTGAGTGATTCCGGGTTATGTGGCCGTGGTCCATAGTTGGTGTTGATACCAGACGTTTCGCCCTCAACTGCGGAGGGCATCGTCAGTGGCGAGTGCTTCTCGGCGTGTTTCCTGGTCGGAAGATCTACTTAGAGTGAGCGCTGTGGACGTAGAGGACATTGTATTAGTGGTGGGTGCAGGGTGAGTGGGCGTGGCTCTTGCTGATTGGCTAATGGTCGTCTCCTTGTTTCACTGGTGTTAATGCATTTATTTTCTAGTGTATGAAACCAGGCCTTAGACAGTTTAATACCTTCCTCTTTTCTGTTAATATTTCCCTTATGCTTGTATATTTCTATAGCCTCTCGGTATAATCTAGGGAAATAGTAGGAAGTTGTGGCTAAAACTTGTGTATCGTCGAATAGAATCTGGTGTCCATTCATATTCTATTCGACGATACACAAGTTTTAGCCACAACTTCCTACTATTTCCCTAGATTATACCGAGAGGCTATAGAAATATACAAGCATAAGGGAAATATTAACAGAAAAGAGGAAGGTATTAAACTGTCTAAGGCCTGGTTTCATACACTAGAAAATAAATGCATTAACACCAGTGACAACAAGGAGACGACCATTAGCCAATCAGCAAGAGCCACGCCCACTCACCCTGCACCCACCACTAATACAATGTCCTCTACGTCCACAGCGCTCACTCTAAGGGCCGGTTGTACCAACTCAGTATAAGTTCTGAATACATGCTATCTCAAGTATTCAGCCAAAATTGCGTTGTACCACGACAGTATTGCACCTTAGCCGGAGCATAAACTCGGTAGACTTTGTACGGTCATTCGAAGCCGATTATTGTGAAATACTCGAGTTAACTTTCCAAAATGGCAGCCAGAAACATGTCTAGAAATTTATTTCTGGATTCTGATAGTGACGACGAAGTATTATACATGTTTCTAAAGACCCGGAAACTCAGACAAATCAGGGGAAGACCAGATCATATTGAAAATTACAATGATGAAGAATTTTCGTCCGCTTTCGCCTTGATCTCATCAGACATCGATTAGAACATAATACGAAAAGGTAAGATTTTAACATTTTTCGTTTGTATTTTATTATTTCCACAATCATTGTTTAATATTTGTAGGTGATTATTTAAACATTTTTATGTAAAGAGGTATGAGCATGAATTAGCATTAATACTCATACTTGAACCTGTAGCTTCATTAGATAATACTGTATAATACAATGCATTTTATAATAGGGGTAGGAGTTTAAAAAATAATCTTCTATGAAAGTGTGCTTTTCAAAGTATAATTGCTTTTATTTTACACACTATAATTTAACAAAACATTGAAGTACAAATTTTGAGGTTATATTATAATGCCATTAAATTAAAATCTTAATTACAACATTGGTTATGCCATTGACTTTAAATAAAAAATGTGTATTATGTCGTGTGCCATAACCTTTTTTCTAAACTATCATAAAATTGATATTAATTGTTATTATTATTATTATTATTATTATTATTATTATTATTATTAATCAGGATATTATCTGTAACATAACCATAATTTTTTCAACATTCTACAGAAAAATCTCAAGGAGACCAGTTCATCTTGACGAAGGTATGGAAGATTGTTTCGTCTGGTTTCGCTTTTGAAACGAAGCAATTACGTTCAATGTGGATCTGATCATACATCGATTACAACAGAAAGGTAAAATATTTTATATTTAGTAAAAAAATTAATAAAAAATAGTCTTCTATCCAAGTGTAATTTGGGCTATATGTTACATACCCACAAAAATGTAACAAAAGAACATTGAAGTGTTAATTTTGAGATTATATTACAGTGCCATAACCTTAAACTTAAGTTACAGTAGTGATTATGGTATGAATGTTCAATATGCAAGGTTGATTATGTTGTACTACCATGGACCTCTAAATTTATACTTAATTTCCAATTTTTCAAGCTGTTATTACATTGACACATTATTATTAAAATGCACTGGCTATTGTATGCCAAGAGACCACGTATACTTATTTTGACTTAAGTTTCCATTAAGTGCAGTGAGAATTTTTTCTAAGCCTGAGGCAGACACAACGCGCATGTGCCAACAAGGTTTTATTTTCAAATTATTTCCCACCATTAGAACAAATTTTACATTTTTTCTAACGATTACTTGAACACATTTTTCTATGATATTTAACTATATACGTAACATGAAGACGTGGCAACCATATTGATTTTAAGGAATATTCTATATAACAACAGTGCAGCCAACATAGGTTATGTACTTCAGAATTTGAGAACTTACTATTTATTTTTGGGTGTTGCATTCTTTCACAGGTTAGAGTGCTTAAATTATGTTAGGTTAGCTTTTAGGTTGGTCTTTCATAAGTTAGAGTACTTAAATTACATTACGTTAGCTTTTAGGTTTGTTAAATAGCATGTATAATGTTGGCTGCATTGCGATATTCCATAGAGTAAACTGCTTTGCGTTTGTCGTGCATGCGTCTGGTGTCTGCCTGGGACTTAGAAAAATTCTCACTGCGCTTAATGGAAAGATTATTCCTTATTTTATTTCATTAGCTGAGAAAATGGGCAGGTAAGTGTACACCATATTAGTTTATAGTTTATTGGATAATCTGGTGCACCATAAGGATAAGTTTACTATTCTGTTTGAACAGTGACTAATGTAGATGGAATCCTGGCATAGAATACCCAAAACATCACTGTGAAGTTATGACATTATTAAAAGCTGACACATAGTACACAACACTTTGTAGAAACCCCAGTTTGCGACTCACCTTGAATTTTTCTGGCTCGACTTTAGATTATCTTCCTCTTGATTTTCCATCTATGTTCTTGTAATACTGATGCTCTACGTACTCCTTCTGTCTTTACTAACTTTTGTACTTTTTTAAACATTTTCGCTTCCGACTTCACTCTGCTAATTAACTTCAAATTTGAATTCAAAATTTAAACTGGTGCTACTGTATTTTACAGGAACCGGGGTTCTACCTATTGAGGAGGATCAAAATGGATCGCTCACCGCCAACACTTAAGTGATGGCCACAGAGCTTTCCATCTAACATTTTGCAACAATACTTATAACATTTTTTTTACAATTATTAAATATTTATCTCCATACACAATTATTTCTTTGAAGTATGCAGAATCATTGTGCACATGTGTGAACGCTAGAAGAACTTATACTAGATGGTGAAGATATCTGTGAAAATTGGAATGACCAACATTCAAAAGTATATTCTCAGAAAAAGATGTTCACTCAGTTCATTTTTTAGGTTCTGATGGGACAGGTTAGTGTGTATCAGATTAGTATATGCTTCATTAAATAATATGCAAATAATTTATTTTGTTAAGTTAGGAAGGAGAAAGTTGGGTTATATCCATTTCTAACAAATGTTTGGGGATGTATTGAAGTTTGGTCGCAGCTACATTCTTCCATCTAGTGTCAATTCTTTAAATTTTCTGTGAAGAACTTCTTTTGTGATTCCATCTAGTGACAACTTTATAAACTTATGCTCATGCACATGTTTCACTGTAGGACACAAAAATTAAGGGAAGGTAAACTAAAGTTTTTCCGGCTCAACTGCACTTCTACAAGCACTTGATTTTTCAGTTATATTGTAAACTATAGCTCTTCCTCTATATTTACTAACATTACTTAATATTTTAAACTTTTTCAAACAATTTTTATAACATTATTAGACAATTTTGAAGTATATATTTAAATATACAAATCACAATATTATGATACTCTTATTCAATATTGTAATGCTGCTATTTTCTGCACAGAGTATATTACCTAATCTCTAATTTTTCTATTGCTGTTTTGGGTTATCGCTGGTTGGATCAATATGAGGGAGTGATAAGTGAGTGTACACCCGTTTTTAATAAACGTTTGGTAATTTTAATATTATTAATATATTTTATAAACATAGATTTGGAGATTTATTGCAAATATTGGTCATTTAAATTTCATTGCGACGGATAGTAACCGAGGATGATAATCGATATGTAGTTTGATTGTGGGTTATCGCTGGCTCTATAAACTCTGGCGCATGCGCACTGTTGTTCTATAGGACTTTGAAAATATTTCACGCTAGTTTAAGTGCAGTTTTTCCATTTTTCCTACATAACAGTTGTGTGGATGCTCAAAGCTTATGAACTTACTCGATAGATGACGAGTATCTGTGCTATTGGAATAATCAATCTTCACAATAAGTTCCCAAACATGCTTTTAAAGAAAGGATGTACATTAATTTGTAATTTCATAACCTAATGAAGTAAATAATTTATTATTCGATAATCTAATTTGGTGTACAATAACTTTTCCTTCTTAACCAAACAAAATAAAATAGTAGTTATATTGTGAAAGATTGTCATACAATAGCACAGTTAGTCTTGCCATATATTGACAAAACCTTTTGCATGCACATATGCACTACAGCTCTGTAGATCTTAGAAGAAATGATTGAGAGATTTTGTATACATAGATAAATATATAAGAAATATAAAAAAAATGTTTTAAGAATCATTACAAAATGTTAAAACAGTAGGAAATGTTAGTAGAAATGGAAAAAGTAAATAGTGTAATAGTGTCATATTAATGTTGTATGGTATAGCATAGTGGGTCATAAACTATAGTTCAGCCATCATAGATTTAAGCAACTTTCATTGTATATTTGATAAATGGTGACCTTTTTTACAGCATAAGTACGTTTTGGAGATTCTATGCCTCTAGTCCACCTGCATTAGTCACTGTTCAAACAGAATAGCCAACTTTGCCTTATGGTGCACTGCAAGTTTGTGTACACCAATTAGTTTATTAGATAATATGGCTTCCCATAAAGAAACCTCTAATTTAATTAAAAGCGAGTTAATAAGAAATGCCATAAATATAGCAACTTAACGTTTGTATGCAATTGCCCAAAATTTTGTATTTGTATAACATGTTCTGGTATGAACTGTGAAAACATTATATGAGAATTAGAGGTGAGTTGTAATCCAATACATCCATAATGAGAATAATGAAAACTTGTTAATACAGTAATCATGAATAAAATAATGTGTACCAGTAACTGAAAGGGAATCAAATTACAATGCATAAAGTAATGTAACATATCAATTATTGCTACACATTATGTTTTTCTTGGAACATTCTTTTTTTAATATAGCAGAAAATAAAAATGTTGCCCCTTTAGCTTTAGACGTCTGAGAAATTACAATGTTTATTAAAGTAGTAGAATCCACTAAAAATATTATGCATTTGTTCTATAGTCTATATTTGATGGTGAATAAATATTAGTCACTTTTGATTATCTGATAAAATCATAAACATTCTTTTTTTTTTCTAGAAGGCTTGCTGGGATATTACATCGCTTCATTCCCGAATGTCACCGAAGACTTAGACTGCATGCACATAAAGACCAGTTCTCCAGGATAGTCCAATACTGAGGAACATACAAGGAATAAAAGCATATGATGTGCCAGTTAAACATTTTAGATATTATTGTTTAGTTGTTTCTTCACTCACCTCATACTTCTTAACTCCCAAGCAGACTCGAGTTTCTTCACTTCATTTGTAATATTCTCAATGTTGTATTACATTCACAACTGATGTCCAATGGCCTCCTATCCTGCAGACTGACCTCCGCGCCATCTGATGGCTGACCGACGAACTTCCAAATCAATCCCCTCTCCTTATCACCGGGTATTTCAAAATTCATAGTTGTGTTTTTATTCTTGCATATATAAATTTTTTCCCAAATTGTGAGTTCCTTCGGTTTTTTCCAATTGTTTAAGTAATTTTGTTTTGGTTTCTATTCTGTGTTTTTCTGACCAGGCATCTACAGCTATTGCAGATTTTTCTGTTTCTCCATTTTTAACATTTCTGAGGTGTTCCTTTAATCTTGTATTTAGATTCCTTTTTGTTTTTCCTATGTATATCTTTTCACAATCTTTACAATTAATTTGATAAATTCCCGATTTTTTGCAGTCTTCAATCTTTTCATTTTTGTTGGTTTTTAGAAAAGATTGAAGATCTAACACATGAACTAGACAATATTTAACAATTGTGCATTGAAGACTCAGTTTTGAAAAGGAGGTAAATGTGTTCTTTAGTATAAATGGAGTAGAGAGTCAATCATAAGCATCATCATTACCAGTACTATGGTCCATAAGAGCCAGGATCCCCTGATATATACGTCCAATTTTGATTCCCCAACCCATATAAAGGTTTCTATTATTATTTTATAAACTGTACATAACCACTGATTTAATATATTATCTTGTATATCAGCAAATTAAGTTTTCACCAATGTAGACAGATTTTTTTGAAGCTGTAATAGTATTTTAAAATGCAATAGGAAGTATCATTAAGAAGTTTGTTTAATAATTAAGACATTTTGTCTGTACATTCTTACCTCTTATGGTGTTTTTGTCAAATATATGTTTTCAAGGCTTCTGAGCCCCATCGTCAGCAATTACAGACTGTAATCAGAAGCCTTGAAACATATGTTCGACAAATACAACCCAAAGAGAGGTAAGAATGTACAGACAAAATGTCTTAATTACTGTAATATGTTTTTCTGCTGCTAATTTTCATTAAGTCTTTACAAAGCCTTTACTCGGATGGGAAAGGCCATTCAATTTTGCTCCAATGTAGGCTGAGATTATGTTACGAGCCTGAAATCTTCAGACTCGGAATCCATGACTTTAAGTTTCTCCCAGAAAACTTTTTGTTTTCTAGGATTCATCCATCCTAATAATATATCGACCCCAGCCAGATTTTAACCCTTGACTCTTGGGACGAGCAACTTAATCCCCAGATCACAAGCCGGATATTGAAATATATACTATTTTATAATCGTTTTGTTAGAATCATATAAGCAGAATTCAGTAGTTTATGTTTTTCTCTTCAAGTTTTTTTAAGCTTTCTGCCACAAAAAAAAAATAAGATGACTGCAAATTAAATTTCCTTGTGAGAAAATAAGTAAATATGTTCCAGGTAACTGCCATTAATAATATTCACAAATGCAATCCTAATAGGCACGTTGCAATTCGATATATTAAATGTTTGTCTCATGATATTGGTCAAATTATGTGTAGTTTTACTGTACAGATAGAAATATTGTAAATGCATTATAAATTCTCACATGCCTGTGCTGCACCCTCCCTTCTAGCCACTATTATGCCATGACTTACTTGTTGTAGTCAGAAATCCAAAGATTCATTCATTCACCTATAATGAATATCCATCTATAGTAATTCTGCCCGAAGGCAGGTCCTTCACTGCAATCATAGCATTTTCATGCTATCTATGCTTGCAGCTTTACTAGGGAATTGTGTAGGTGTGGTAGCTTCCCGTTGCTTTCCACACCGGTGAAGGATGATGGTGGTGATGATGGTAATGACAAGGATGATGATGATGGCCATATGATTTCGGGGACCGTTTGGACCTTAAAGTTTTCCTGACATTTGATTTACAGGTGAGGAAAAACCCCGATAAAAACCTCACCCCAGAAAAACTACCCCGACTGGGGATCGAACCCGGGCCCGCTGCGTGACAAGGCAGCACACTACCTCGAGACCACAGCGGTGGACATAATGAATATAAATTATCTGAAATGTATTTATACATCTGCAAAGAAAGTGTTTATTTAAAGTTTTATTTGTAATATACATCACGGCTATGGTCTTGGGCTAGCATCACTGTTTTGTTTGCAGAGGGCCTGAGTTTGATCCCCAGTCATGACAGATTTCCTGGATGATGGTTTTATTGATGGTTTCTCTGAACCTGTACGACAAATGTTAGGAAACTTTAAGGCCTAAACAATCTGTGATCATCATATTCGCCAGGTTTAGTATGAATGTGAGTGAATTGTGCATCTTGTCTTAAATATTTGTGTTGTCTTGGGGCAGGTCCTGGATTGGAGGTCCTCAGTAACCATGTGTGATCCAAAGTCTCTCTCTCTCCCAACCTATAAGATATGAGGTTAAATTACAATAGAGAAGAGAAGATCTGTATAATATATGTGTGTGTTCCAAAGCCACCTGGTGCACCTTTCATGCTTTGGGTTTCATCATATTATGTAGAAAAATAGTTTAATGTGGTCTATTTTTATTTTACGTAGGTGATGTTTACTTTTATTGTGTATAATATAAGCATGTTGAATATCCATTGTATAATTTTTTATAATAAAGTAATGTATGAGTAATATGTTTTTATTAAATGTACATAACTAGTACCAATAAATTACTCCTCAGAAGGTTGTCCCTAAAGAAAATCTGAAATCTACTGTCTTATGATTGGTTGTTTCACAAAGGACTACAGTTTCTATCAATAACAAATTTGTCAAAAATATGTTTTTATTAAATGTACATAACTAGTACCAATAAATTACTCCTCAGAAGGTTGTCCCTAAAGAAAATCTGAAATCTACTGTCTTATGATTGGTTGTTTCACAAAGGACTACAGTTTCTATCAATAACAAATTTGTCAAAAATATGATAGAAAATTTGAGATGATATAATTATGTTAAAAACATATAAACGTTCAAATTTGTTTTATCTGCATTATGTTAGTTCAAATTGTGAAAGAAATCAATCATAAAATACAAATGAAAAAACGTATAGTGGTGGTCTTTAAGTCGACCATCAAAAATTTACTTTAAAAGCAGTCTTCTAATAGGGGATATCTCCTCATCCTGAATACAATCTGGACCTTTACACCATAATTGGAAAATGTTAACATTCTTCTTCTTTATTAGGAATTTCTTTATAATACAGTAGTTTTCCTACAACCCATTGTAAATTTTACTCCTCCATAAATCCCTATTATCTGCATCACACTCTGTTATCCTCTCGACACTATACTCCTATTATGCACTCCTTGAATTCACTTTCTTTTGATCTCCCTTTTCTTCTGTTGCCCTCCGCTTCAAGATTTAATATCATCTTAGGATCCTGTCATCTGACATTCTCTTTGTGACCAAACCATTTCAGTCTTCTTCAATAACTTGTGGAATGTCTTTTTGAACATCCATTACTTCTGTGATTTTAGCATTTCTAATTTTGTCTCTTTTTGAATTTCTAGAAATCCTCCTCCAAAATTGCATCTGTCGCCTATAGTTTATGTGCTTGCTCTCTGCTTAATGCCCAATATAGTATAGGGATTTCCAGCCAACCTAGACTCTGCCTGTCACAAGCCAGGAGAAATGGGGAGTGATGGAGGAATAACACCTCTTTAAAAAACCAGGGTTCATTCTGGCCTGGATGATAGTACTTTGTGACAGCTCCTTGCTAGGATATGGCAACTGCTGCCTTGTAAGGATATGTTGGTTCGTCAAAGCCTAGAGGAAGGAAACCTTGAACAAAAATCATCTGGTCCTCCAGGTTGGGGATTATAACAATGGCCCAGCTCCCCATTTTATGGAAAAAAATTAACTATGCTAAAGAAATTGATGTGAAGAAAATATCAACATCTGAATATAATTTATTGCAAGCACATTAATACTACTGAGTTCAGGTAAGATAATTTATTTGAGCAGAGGTTGCTGTTACTAATTTAACTATCATTTAAATATGTACAAATTGAAGACTAAACTCATATATCAATAGCTATCATAGAAAGATTCTGAATTTACAAACCAAATGTCTTGCATAGTTAGGCCTAAATAGGAAAAAAAATGTTAATATTTTTATTCTCAATTGTTGTATTATTAGATTTCAATGGGATACAGGATTTAAATAACTACTATTCTACCCCTCTGGCACACAGTGACAAGAATATAGCCTTCATTAGGTTTATTACATAATATGACCAAATACAGGCAGTAAGACATTTATAAACTTATCAAAAGCATCGGCGTTGGTTGGGAAGAGAGAGAGAGTGTCATCTTACAGAGGATCAGAATATATAGTCATAGGAATAATCCTTTCCAAGTAATTGTGATTGGTTTCAAAGAGTAGTTGTATGCAGAAATTTCACTATATTATAATACAGTAAAGAGATCTCAACACAGAATGGACAAAAATTTAATAAAGCAACTTCATTTTGGAAAAAAATGCAATAATACAAAAAAAATCATACTAACTTAAAATTAACAGAAATTCACACTGGGCTATTTTTATGCAGTTTATTTCTAGTGTGCCTACATGTAAAAAAAATTGAGATTCTTATAATTGGTCAATTTCCAACAAAATAGGCATAGATTACACAGAAAAAAATATCAAAATAACCAAATAGGTTTATATATAACATAAGACAATTTACTTGCCTTCAGTCATCTGATGACTATCTTAAATTAAAAATTCAGTTAATCAAAAAACAAATCTTGGTACTTATAATAGCTATTTATAGCTAGAGCGAGGAATTATATGAAGAAAATTATAAGAAAATATGAAATCGTAAAGACAAAATATGAAAATTATGACACAGAAATATAATGAAGCTACTATTTTCTAAACTTTTTACATATATTTATATGCATAGACGCACCACGACTTATAAGTGTACATACAGCACAAACAGAACTTATTTATAGCACAAGAAATCAAAATGTTCACTGTATTTTGATTATAATTTTTCATTATTTTTGACCCAATATAAAATATATTCATGATCTGAAACAATTTTAATGGATCATACCATAGCGTAGTTGTATAAGGAAACGTGGTACAAACAGGGAAGTCGTGAGTTCGAGTCTTGATATGGTCAAGATTTTTAGCTGGACCAGACCTTCTGATGGCATTGTAGACCTGGGATCGACTCAGATCCTAATGGAAGTGAGTACTATATGCATGTTCTGGGCACAAATGCAGCCATCAGGCAGATCTGACAACCCGGCAGACATCTAGTGCCTTTTGTCTAGAAGGATGGAAAATTCAACATGCCACTACCCCAAAGGCCTCCCAAGACTGTAGTGGAATTATTTCATAAATCAAATCTGAGAGTTTATATATAATACAATTAATTAATGTATTGAATGATTTTTAATTATGAAATTTAAACATATGCAAGAAACAAAACATTGCAACCCAAACTAACAAGTTTCCATGAAATATAGCACTGACAAAGTTTAGAGTAGGTACCGGTATAGTTTGGGTTATTGCTATCTTTACATTGCATGAAGATATTAAATTCATGTAGATGCAAATGTAACAATAACATTAAATTGGATGATTTAGAATACAAGTAAACCATTCCAGTATGTCATATTTGGAGAAACAAGATGTTAAAAGTTATTAGTCCATAATTGAATCTAGGGATTGTTTCAGAACTCTCTTTGCAATTACAGTTACATTTAATATTGAACTATAAACATGGTGAAATGTAGTGAGAATTATTTTAACGTTAGTTTTTTTTGTATATATGAAATAGGTCTTGCATAGTGTCTAGTCTTGGTCTACTTGTGCTATGAACAATCAAATTGTCAATTATTAATTTTGTTCATAACACATAGATAGGATTTTTTAAAAATATTTTGTGATAGTAAACTATACAGCCTATCTGTCAGAATTGTTTTGCAGAATGAAAAATTATGCTCAACATCACATGATGTTATGGGAGGATACTCGTATCATGCTATATTTGATACTTTGATGTAAGTGAGAAAAATGCTGGCCTAACCTACATCAACGTTACTAATTTCACAAAGCACTGCTTCAAGTTTCTTACATTTCAATTCTGTAATCTGTTCACAGAGTAAAGACTGTCCTCAGGTAGCAAGAACGAACTGACAGCTACCTGACTACAGAAAATTCCAATATTGTTATTCTACTTATTCATCTAGGCTCATGATCTTGTTCTGGGGGACAAAAAACTCCATCGAACTTGACACTCTGTGACTCATCATCCAATTATTTGCTTTTATAAAGATACTGATAAATTTTCACTTGTCTACCACATTACATTGTCAAAAATTACACAAATACATTCATTTCAAAAATATTTTAATGAATTCCTAGAACTTTTATTGAAAAAAAAAATATCGGAATTTGAAAGTTGAAAAATATGGAGGAGTATGAAATTTTCACTAAAATATGAACATTTTGTTAAAATATTATGAAATATGAAGTTTTTTGTTGGTCTTATTTGATTCTGCATATCATAAAATGTAAAGATACTTAACCTCAGCGCTCTCTGACAAATAGTTTAAAACATGAAATTTTATAAAATTTCTCTCTCTATTTATAACAAATATGAGAAAGTTTGAATTTCATATAATTAAACATCGCATTACTTTTTAAATTTTGGTGTGTGCGTGTATTATACCGTACATATATTTCACAAAACTATTACTACGTGTAGGCCTAATTACATTGAATTGTTATAATATTAAACAAACTTCAAAGAAATAAAAATAATATTAAAATGAATAGCACGAAAATGGAAACCAACCCAATTTATTTAAGACTTTTTAAATTTTGGTGTGCGTGAATTATACCGTACATATATTTCACAAAACTATTACTACGTGTAGGCCTAATTACATTGAATTGTTATAATATTAAACAAACTTCAAAGAAATAAAAATAATATTAAAATGAATAACACGAAAATGGAAACTAACCCAATTTATTTAAAACTACGTACATCTACACTAATTTATAATATTGAAAATAAACTATAATATAGTATAAAATTAATTATATCAGAATTGAAAACATTGATGCAGTATGGATAAATAATGAAAGCAGACGAATTTTTGCTATGGGAAATAAGAAAACATAAGAAAGATGATGCGCGGATACTCAATTCAGCCAACATAATACGGAGGGAAATTGGAATTCATTACCAACATAACTGAAAAGTTAAGTTAAAACCGGTATACGCAACTGGCGGTTAAAAGCAGGTGGTACAACGCATATTGACGTTGTACTCCTGCTAGCCTTAAGCGTCAGATGACTAACTTGGGAGTTAACCTGAAGTTCGTACAACCGGCCCTAAGTAGATCTTCCGACCAGGAAACACGCCTAGAAGCACTCGCCACTGAATATGCCCTCCGCAGTTGAGGGCGAAACGTCTGGTATCAACACCAACTATGGACCACGGCCACATAACCCGGAATCACTCAACATTATTAAAATTAAACTCTTTGATATTTAGTTGAAATGGAACATAATACTGGAACGAGATACATCAATGCATTGATAGTAGTCTAAATGTTGTAAACAATAGTAACATAATAATGTATATTGTATGCATTGCGTATATACTGTAGCATTCCAATACTATACAATGTGCTTCAAAATGTTTAAATTCCCACACTGTTAGCCGTCCTCCCCAAGGCTAACATGGAATGAGATCTTGAGATTTTTTCGCAGGTGCATTCAAGCTGATCGGTAGCACATTGTCCTTCATTTCAAGCTGAGTACCAGGCTGCCCAATGCTACTCTGTAGCTGCCCTGTTAGCACTCTAAAAACGGCTAACAGCGCGGTTTTGGTTGCTCCAAGTATCAAATACAGTAAATTAAACCACTAAATAAATCTTATAATGGGATAGGAATGTGCTTGAATTATTGAAGATTGTTAAGTTATCCCTTTACCTGCAGAAGCTTACTTAAAATCAAACAAAAAAGAAGGGCTCAGCTGTAAAACATGGTAACTGACAAATTCTTGAAAATTGAGTTGTAACATGTGAACTGTGATATGTGACCTCTTGAAGCATTTGATGTACATAGTTTTTACATCCGTCAATAGATAGAAGAGATATTGTCATGGTAAATAAAATTACATTCACCAAATGCTTTCAGGAGGTCACATCACAGTTTACATGTTACAACTCAATTTTCAAGAATTTGTCAATTACCATATTTTACAGCCGAACCCTTCAAATATTATAAGTCAAACAAAAACAAAAGTGCATTGTTTAATGACTGACATGAAGGTTGGTATGAACATGACTGCAGGAAGTCATGTTCCTTTTACTGCCTTGCCTTCTATTTTCGACGGAGAAAAATGTTTGGACAACAAAGGGGATTTCTGGTGTAAATAGTTTTCGTGTGCTGAAAAATTACATGAACTATCTGAAGAGTCCATGTTAACTGTGAAATAGCACTACTTAAGTTTGGCCATTAGAATTGAAGAGTTCCGAAGCAGGGCTATCAAAATTAATATGGATAAGCATAACGAAAACATTAAAGCAAACCAGTACATTCTTAGCTGCCTAATAGATGCTGTGTGTTTCTGAGTCGAACAAGAACTGCCATTTTGAGGCTATGTAGAAAACTCAGAATCTAACAAAAAAGGTAGGGCCTAATTATATTGAATTGTTGCACTATAGAGGAGAGATTAAGAAACAATTTGCAAATGTCTACTGTGTTCATTGGCACATCACATGATGTTCAAAATTACTTAATATGTACTATTATCTGCTACTTTATTCAATAAAATAAAACAAGAGATCTCACCCTTAGTATCTTTAATAGAAGACGAGGCTACCGACGTACAGAGCTCACTTATAATCTCTAGAAACCAACTGGGATTGGAGAATAATATCTGTGTTTTAAAAGCATGCATTTATATATTTAATTAACTATCAATATGTCCAATTACCCCCTTTGATTTCCTAAGCCCTATACATATACAGTCTTACTAATAAAAATCTCGTATACAGGCTTTCATCAGTTGTTTAGTTATACAATGTATAAGCCTTACGTAGATCATGTATAATTTCCTTACTAATAAACATTATGCCGGAGCTATATAACAATACAAGAGTTACACACAACACGTCACATATTCGTCATCATTATGACATCAGAACAATATTACGCGCAGTTTATAATCAGAAATAAAACATCAACTAGTGATTAATTGTGTAAGAAAGAATATGGATAAGAATTAATAGAAATTCCCTAATTGGGGAGGTGAGGAAAAAAAAAAGTGTGTTTCCATTTATTTAATTCTCCTTTACGCTATGTCAAATATATCGTAGAATTACTTTCACAGAAAATGTGCTGCCATCTAACGTCAAGAATTTCGAACAATTCTTGGAAACTAATAAAAGTTTTCCCATTACTTATTAATTATACGCTTTGTTTTAAGATGCATTAGAAAATGTTAAAAATATTAGGAAATGTCACCGACAACAGAATAATGTTTTAAGCGAAAAAGAAGAAATCATTGCAGTTTGATCGAGAATCGAACCTAGAACCTCACGGACCGCAGTCAGAAGCTCTAACCACAAGACTATCAAGCTGACATATAACTTGCAGCAATAATAGTACCCCTATAATTGAATACATTTTTATATTGGTATGTATATTATGTATCAATGATGTAAGAAAGTTTTGTTAATATAATATTATGAAGCATTTAAACTACATTCAGGTTATATCTGGTCTACAGCAATTATTGTAGAACATATTCTTTTGCGAATCAATGTTCAATTTAAAAATATGATTATACCTAATCGAGAATGATGTCTTTTTTTCCTACCCAGAGTTTTATTAATGTGATTTATGTCCTGTGCATTCATCAAACAGTCGTTAAAGTGTTGCATTTTGCGTTAAATTTAAGGAAACTTTCATCAATGACATAAGAAAACAATCATTGATCTTGAAGTCCGATATTTTGTCTAGTTATACAATCCTTAAACAAGGCTGGAGGCATGTGTAACGATTCCTATGTAAAGTTGTACACCTCTTATACACTGAACAGCGAATACAGTGTTTATTGGTAAGAATAATTATCAACTGAGATGTGTATAAACCTTGTATAAAAGTTATATATGGATTATTAGTAAGAGGGTTAGTAGTTTATTATATTTGATAGAACTAACTTTGCATGTTGTTCTTTTTAGAAATTTACTTATTAGAAATAATATAATAAATACAATATGTACATTATGTATCAATGATACAAGAAACTTTTGTTAATATAATATTATGAAGCATTTAAACTACATTCAGGTTATATCTGGTCTACATCAATTATTGTAGAACATATTATTTTGCGAATCAATGTTCAATTTAAAAATATGATTAGACCTAATCGAGAATGAGTGTAACAAAAGGTATTTTATGATGTCTTTATTTTCCTACCCAGAGTTTTATTAATGTTATTTATGTCCTGTGCATTCATCAAACAGTCGTTAAAGTGTTGCATTTTGCGTTAAATTTAAGGAAACTTTCATCAATGACATAAGAAAACAATCAGTTGATCTTGAAGTCCGATATTTTGTCTAGTTATGCAATCCTTAAACAAGGCTGGAGGCATGTATAATGATTCCCGTGTAAAGTTGTACACCTCTTATACACTGAACAGCGAATTCAGTGTTTATTAGTAAGAATAATTTTCAACTGAGATGCGTATAAACCTTGTTAAGTTATAGTTATAGTTATAGTTATTTATGGATTATTAGTAAGAGGGTTAGTAGTTTATTGGTATTTGATACAACTAACTTTGCATGTCGTTCTTTTTAGAAATTTACTTATTAGAAATAATATAATAATACAATATTATATCCATATTAGTGTAAATAAAACGACGAATAACACTTGTTGAAATTCCACACTCCGCCATTATGGTTAATGTTATTCTCTCACATCATTCTTGGCTATCTACTGAATGCTTTACTTCTGGTTTCCTACAAGAAGTTTCCATGTCCCTCTTTTATTCCTCATTCTGCAATGTATTTCATACAATATGTTTAATTCAATTTATACTGTAACGGTATTTTGGTAAAACCGCCTTCTGTGTTTTGTGGCTTGTAAATCAGAAACATTTATAGTCAGGTTCGACAAATTCCAAACAATTGCAAATCAGGTGTGACAATTTTATTAGGACATTATTTATATGATAGTCGATTGGGAATGTTTCAAACTGGTATGGGCTGCAAATTGGTTTGGTCAATATTCAATGCCTGACTTATAAACAAAATACTCATTCAAATTGTTGGAATAATTTGAATTTTGATCCATGTATTTACTAAGTTTTTTTATTAGAATACTATTGGAATGAGTGAGTATTTTATTTAACGAAGCTCTTTAACAACTCAGATCATTAACATTGCAATTCAGATCTGGATGTGAAAGGGTTAAATTTTGTTGAGATGATTACTATTATAGGCTTGAGGTTCTTTTGTATATGTATGTATTGAATATATCTCTCGTGGAGACAAGGACGCTCCCTAGCAGAACTTTCTTAATGAAACTAATATAGTTACTTTAGTCACTCTACATATGTCAGTGCGTGACATTTGGTTAACACATCACCTTAATGAGGCAACTAAGAAATTATTTGAATGGGGAAGGCCAATTAATTTTTGCTCAGAGGCAGTGATTTAGCCAAACCTCGAAAATCTTTGGACTAGGGACCTTAGGCTTAGAGTCTCTTGTCCTTTGGAGTTTTCCATCCTAAAAATCTATCGACCCTAGTTGGGTGTGATCCCATGACCGTCATAAGATTCTTTCACATGTCATATATCTATGATACAAGAACCACAGTTCTAATTCCCTTCTACAGGAATCCATGCTCAGGAATTTTTCGCCCATTAACCCCTCAGTGTGGTTTGCCGTACATATACGAGACCGGTTTCCTCCCTTCTGGGCGGTCTTTTAAAAGTCCATGCAGTACCCCTGTGTGGTAGTATTTTTAAACTCTACTCACCCAGTAACTTTTTTAGATACTTATCAATTTGTGATTAATAGAATGTAAACAATGAATGACCGTTCTATTCTATTCTATAGTGTTCTGCCCTAGGACAGGTCTTTCACTGCAATCATAGCATTTTCATTCTATGCTTTGTTGCTTTACTAGAGAATTATAGGTATGGTACCTTCTCATTGCTTCCACACCGGTGAATGATAATGATGATGATGATGGCCGGATGATTTTCGGGTACCGTCGGGGCCCTAAAGCTTCCTGACATTTGTCATACAGGTCAGGAAAACCCCCGAAAAAAACTCACCCAAGAAGCCTCTCCCGACTGGGAATCGAATCTCGGTCAGCTGCGTGACAAGGCAGCACACTACCTCGAGACCACATACCCAGTTCTAGATTCACACAATTCATAAGTTTTAAAACCAAATTTGGCAGTTTTAAGTGGAGGGAATTGTTTGCCCCTCCATAACCATAATGATTCATCAATTACAATATCTTGATTTGGAAGGTAGAGAGAATGGAATTTATTATTAAAATATTCAATGAAAGGGACAATTTTGAAAAAGAAAATGAAGGACATTGGAAACCAACTTGTTTTGTGTTATCTTAAAATTAATGGCACCATCGAACATGGAGGTCATGATTATGCATACATAACCTCTCCATACATTGCTATCCCAAATAATGTTTTCCAATTATGCCTGTATAATTTATAATAATATCCTCAATTCGTGTCCAAGTCAGGGTCAGGTCGAGGGATGAGATGAGAAGAAACCGCCATATATAGAGGTCTGTGAATGACAAGGTGTGGCTGACCACGACTGACACACCACTGCAGAGGCAGATGAACGAAATGAAACGAAATGAATGTGATGAGATGAGTATGGAGAAATGGTGGAATGAAATTGTGGCAGGGGAAGGCGGGAGAAAACCCCAAGAAAAACCTGTCCAAGCTCCGTTTTCTCCGCCACGAAACCAACATGGAGTGACCGAGACTCGATCTCGGGAACACAGCAGTGAGGGTCCTGTATAATTTATCTCCCTCAAATCCTGGTTAATATTTTTCTTGCACTTTATGGTTATCCCTCCCTACTGGGCACTTTGCTTCTAGTTTTCGTACACGAAGTTCCTATATAATTTCCTATTCGTGCCACATGCCCTACCCATAGCAGCCTATGAGACTTGCAATGTTTTATTACATCTAGATTTCATAGATATCACGTTGCTCAGTGTTATGTTCGTCTTTCTTCCAAGTTACACCTTAATTTCCTAATAGATCTCTCATTGAGGTGATGTGCTAACCACATGTATCTTGTTGACATGTTGGTAAATAAGCGTAAGTGTCAATAAATAAAACAAATAACAAAATGAAAGGGTTAATAAAATATTAATTATTATATCTGTGGTCTCGAGGTAGAATACTGTCTTGTCATGCAGTGGGCTTTGAGACCCAAACGGTCCATGGTCATCATCTGGCTTTTATCATCATTGTTACCACCATTATCATCCTCCTGGGTGGGGAGCTAACACTTATAATTCCCTAACGAAGCAGCAATCATAGCATGAAAATTCTATGATTACAGTGAAAGACCTGTACTAGAACAGACCACTATAGAGTATAGTATCGAAACAAAGAATGATATAGAATGGTGTCTTTCATCGGTTAATTACAAGTTATATTTAATTGTAGATGAAGATTTCCTTATACTCTCATCAAGATATAAGTTAAAAAATGCATTCATTTTTTAAATTGTTGCTAAAGGTTTACTTATAATTTATAATTCTAAACTTCGTCTATTTATCCTTCATTCACATTTTTAAATTAAAGATTTTTCATAATTCCACACAACAGAGATTCACTATATACAATATTTATAAAAGTTAGAGAATTTAAATTTTATTTGTGAAATAAATTAATTTATATAATCACAGAAATTGATTCTTGTTGAATGGATTAACTTGGTTAATAAACTCCCGCTAGGGAGCATCTGTGTTGGATGTGTGCAGTACATACATTATTATTATTATTATTATTATTATTATTACTATTATAACTATTTTTATTATACATCAAATTCGCCAAGTAAATTTGTTATAGAAGGTTGAAATGTCTGAGACACGTGGTTTTTGTGTATACGCACGATCCACGTCGGTTTTGAAAAAATGGTTAGTTATGAGACCACACAGTGAGTCACTTTACAGATATTTCTTTTCGGCTAAATAGGGCATTCACTAGTTCCAACGAAGGGCGTAGCTGAAGAGAAAAAAAAATACAAAAAGTAACTCCTTTCACTAATAAATAGCCAACTCACTCCAAATGCCTGTCGTAAATTATGTCATAACATGAAGAGGAGTTTTCCCTACCACAGCAACAAAAATTAAGTTCTCCAGAATGTTTAACAAACTCCCTATAAGCCTTTAAAATCCGATTTACCAACGCATAATGACACAGTAATCTGCATTTGGATATTTAAAAGTCCAGGCGTTCTGACACGTCCTTCTGCATCTGGGAAGGGAACGCCATGTTTAAATGCCAACACTGATGCCTTAAAATTCATTGATCTTGGCTGTGTTTCAATCTGCGAATCGTGGAACCAGAAGACAGCATGCTTCTAAGTCCACTAGAATAGACTACTGTTCAAATTATCAGAATAAGGTTAATTTTAATTAATCTATGTTACTAAGATCTTTATTACATTCTTAATACAAAAATGTTATGAAATAATCGGTCATATAGAACTGCATAAACTAAATGAATTCCTGGCCAAGTAAAATTTATAATCCCATTTTTTTGATTTATATATTATTAATTTATTTCGTTAAATTGGAGAAACTGAATTTCTTATTAATAATGAGTGGAAAACATATTTTTATCGACTCACCTCATATATGATATAACCTCATAGTGTTTACTTTCCAATATTCATTTAAAAATTAATCTCTTATGCTAATATAAATATGTACGACTGCAGAGAAAACAAACCCAAGTTATTACCTTTTAAATATATTACATATTTGACATAAATTTAATAATTTATAATGATTAATAAGTTTTTTAAATTAATTGACTCACTGGCAATATCAAAACCATAGGTTCATGGCCACATGGACATAATCTTTCCATACATCTCTATCAAGGGCTTATGTTTTCCAATCATTCCCTGTTTAATCTACTTCCCTCAAATCATGGTTAATATTACTCTCCCACCTCATTCTTGGCCTGCCTAATGGGTGCTGTCCCTCTGGTTTTCCTATAAGGAGTTTCCAAGTCTCTCTTTCATCTCCTTTTTGTGCCACATTTACTGCCTATAAGTGTCTATGAGACATAAATGTTATTATATCTGGTTTGCCACAAAGATAATGTAGTTCATATTAGGAAGCCTTCTCCATTTGCCTGTTTCTCTTGGTACAAATATTTACCTAAGAACTTTATTCTCAAATGCTCATAACCTCTTATCCTCCCTTAAAGTCCACGTTGCGCATCCATATAAGGTGACTTCCATGGTAAATAATGTAACAAACGCACCAAAATAAAATAATACCTATTTTAATTTTTTAGCCTTCAGATAATAGGACACTTCTTTTTCTCTTTATAATATTTATATATAGGCTTCAATCTCTTTAACAGAAAATATGGAGTTTCTATCTTTAATAATTGTACTTAAATGTAAGATTTCATATCAGTAAGTAATATAACTGTAGCATGACATCATTTTATATAAAGTGAGAGAAATAATCTCTGTGAAGTTTACAATTATTTCATTTCAAGAAGCAATTGTGAATGTCATATATATATATATATATATATATATATATATATAATATAGGTGAAGTTACAAAATACATGTTTTCAGTTTTATGTTCTAATAAACTTGTCATTAATAATATAAAATAAATGTAACTGACATAATAGGAAGTACTTCTACTTGGCGTAAGAGTTTTAATTAAAATAAAGAATTATTTATTATGTATGAGTTTGTTCATATTCTACGGTATTTTGAGATGAAGGCACTTAAAAATCTTTTTAATAGTCCATATCGACATTGTGCCTGAAGAACTGGCTATGTGCACTTTTTTACAAAAATGAGTTATTTACACCTAAAAGAGCAAGAACAGACTAGAATTGTTCCTCAAAATTGTGTATGTGAATGTTTCAAGATCGAGCCTGTAGAGACAATTAAGCAAAGTTGGCCATGTGCTGCTACTGGAAACTGTTCCTGGCAGATCTGCTATGTGATTCAGGCCTGGATAGTGATTCACATAGGGAACTTCACTTATTTCTGCTGCTCTTTTTCGTGCACATAGCTGATTTAAAAAATGTTTATTATACTGCTGTACAGTGAATGAAAACATTTATTTTTTTATGAAGTTCTAATTCAGTACACAATTGACAAGTTGCATCATATATTTTTTACATTATTACAAATTATTAATAACTACACCAACGAAATTCTTTATACCCTTATACATTAAAAGAAAACTATTTTCCATAACAACGCTAATACACAACATAATATTAATCTATACATGAAAATTTATTATACGCCTACTGTTCATAAAATTACAGTTCAGTGACATTTTAGATCATCATAGAAAAAATGGTATTCCTTGTTCATAAACACTTTCAGAGCCTGAAGACTTAGAAATTATGTTTTGTCTATTTTTAGAAGTTTGTGATAGAGATTCTGAGGATCAGTCTCATTTATTTTCTGTCTTCATTGTGGAAGTGGCTGCCATTCATCCCGGTGGTTGACTTTGTAGGAACCTCCTCTTCTGTGTAGAGTAGGGTAGGATCACCTGTTTTCATTCCCGATCCTATAGATGCAAAATTATGTGGAAGGGCTTCAAAATATTTGAAAAATAAATTATCCAAATGGTTTATTACATATGGATGGGCGCCTTTCTTCTTGTTTCTTACTTCCTCCATCCTACTAGCATAGTGTGTAAGGGTGAAGATTGGTGGGTTAAACAGCCGCTCTAATGTTGAATGGCCACTATCAACTTCCATCATTGTGTATCCCTTCTCCAGGATGATTTGTTCAATTTGAACCTCAAATTTTCATGATGCATCTGCCAAAGCACTTGCCAAGGTTTTATTTTTGTTCTGATATGGACAACCATCGGATATCAGAATAATATTTTCATATGTAGAATGTTTCTCTATGAAATCAACAATACAGGTTGTGAATTCGTTGGCTGTTACTCTTCCTTCTCCCACGTGCCACATCCATCAGCATGGACATTTAAACATGACGTTCCCTCCCCGGATGCAGAAGGACATGTTAAACGCATGGACTTTTAAATATCCAAATGCAGATTGCCAAGTCATCATTCGTTGGTACATCTATGGTTTTCAAGGCCTATAGGGAGTTTGTTAAACATTCTGGAGAACTTATTTTTTGTTGCTGTGGTAGGGAACTCTCCCCTTCATGTTATGACATAATTTACGACAGGCATGTGGTGTGAGTTAGCTACTTATTGGTGAAAGAAGATACTTTGTGTGTTTTTTTTTTCCTCTTCAGCTACGCCCTTCGTTTGAACTAGTGAATGCTCTATTTTGCCGAAAAGAATTATCTGTAAAGTGTCTCACTGTGTGGTCTCATAACTAACCTTTCTTTCAAAACCGACGTCGATCGTGTGTATATAAAAATCATATAACAAATTTATGTGGCGAATTTGATGTGTAGAATTATGAAAAAAATTAAAAATTATAATAGAAGGATAATAATAATAATAATATTTATTAATTAAATAAAATAATTAATAAATATGGATTTTCATCAAGTAAACACCAACTCAATTGATTAAATAATAATAATAATGGTAATGATAATAAAATAGTTATAAATAGTAATAGTAATAATAATAATAACAATAATAATAATAGCAATAGCAATAATAGTAATGTATGTACTGCACACTTCCAATACAGGTGCTCCCTAGTGGGATTTTATTAACCAAGGTAATCCATTCAACACGAATAAATTTCTGTAATTATATAAATTAATTTATATCACAAATAAAATTTAGATTCTCCAACTTTTATAAATATTGTACATAGTGAATCTGATGTCTGGAATTATGAAAAATCTTTAATTTAAAAATATGAATGAATGATAAATAAATGACGTTTAGAATTATGAATTATAAGTAAACCATTAACAACAATTTTAAAAATGAATGCATTTTACGAGTAACTTATATCTTGATGAATGTATAAGGAAAGCTCCATCTACAATTAAATATAATTTGTAATTAACCGATGAAAGACACCATTATTTATAATTCTTTGTTTCGATTCTATATTCTATAGTGTTCTCTTCTAGTACAGGTCTTTCACTGCAATCATAGAATTTTCATGCTATGATTGCTGCTTCATTTGGGAATTATAGGTTAGTTAGCTTCCCACCCAGGGGATGATAATAATGGTAACAATGATGATAAAAGCCAGATGATGTCCATGAACCGTTTGGGCCCATAATCCCACTGCATGGCAAGACAGTATTCTACCTCGAGGCCACATATATCCATCCATAGTAATTCTGCCTGAGGGCAGGTCCTTCACTGCAATCATAGCATTTTCATGCTATACTTACTCACTGGCACTATCGAACCCGTAGGTTCATGGCCGCACGGACATAAGCTCTCCATACATCCCTATCCTGAGCTAAAACCTTCCAATCATTCCCTGTACAATCTACTTCCCTCAAATCATAGTTAATGTTATTCTCCCACCTCATTCTTGGTCTACCAACTGGGTGTTTTCCCTCTGGCTTTCCTACAAGAAGCTTCCATGCAAGTCTCCCATTCCCCATACGTGCAACATGTCCTGCCAATCGCAGTCTACGGGACTTAACTGTTCTTATTATATCTGGCTTCCTATAAAGACCATGTAGTTCATTGTTATTAGTCTTCTCCATTCACCTGTCTGTTCATCTCTCTTTGGTCCAAAAATTGTCCTAAGTACTTTATTCTCAAATACTTTTAATCTTCTTTCCTCTCTTAAAGTAAGAGTCCATGTTTCGCACCCATAACTAATAGTTTTATATATTTTCAGTTTAACGTTTTTTGAAAGGAGTTGGGACATCAAGAGTCTCTGCAATGCATAATAGCATCCATTTTCAGAATTCAGCCTATGTTTAATTTTTTTGTGCATCTCATTCCTACTTGTGATTATTGTTCCTAGGTAATTGAATTCAGCCACCTCCTCAAAATTTTCCTCATTTGTCATTAGCTGTCCATTTCCATTATATACTGAATTTCTACGCGTGACCATATATTTAGTTTTATTGATATTTACTTCCTGTTATTGAGTACATAGAGTCTTATATAGATATTTACTGGTTTTATGGGTTATTTTAATTATTCAAGCAAAGTCTTTTGAAATAGAGTTTAGACATGCAAAGTCTTCTTTTGAAATAGAGTTTAGACATGCAAAGTCTGTTGAAATAGAGTTTAGACATGATGTAGTTCAGAGCAAAGTTTTGCTTAGCTAACTGTAAAAATCTCTACTTTTAGAGTGAAGGACTACTGTTAGGTCAGTGGTATGTGAGTACAGTTAGTCAGTGGAACAGTTTAGCCAAGTCGAGTTTTAAAACCCTTGGGTGATGAGGGTCTCGGTCTGTTGATGTGTGACAACCAGAGGTGTTGATGGGTGAGTAAGCTAACATTTTTCTTAATATGTGTCCGGGACTGTTTGAAAGGGCATCAATTACCTTAACTACACTGCTCAAAAAAATTAGGGGATATTGTAGAATAACCTATTAAGACTATATTTTTAGGAACAGTATTAGATGCAATCACTTTCTATTACTCCAAAAGAATGTAAACAAGAGTTTGAAGTCATTACGTAACCTCTGTACCACACGAGATGTCAAAGAGATCCTGATTAGGAATATGGCAAACAAACAAAGCAACATTAACATGGGTGAAAATGTTTCTTTAGGATGGTGTATGGTCTCCTCGAACGGCCAGCACTGCCTCACACCTGTGTGGCATTGATGCAATGAGGTTAGCAATGAGTTCACGGGGGATACGTGGCCACTCTTCCATAAGAGCAATGTGCAGCTCTGGAACAGTTGTGGGAGGTGCTGGTCTGCCTGCAATGCGCCTGCCCCTAATGCATCCCACACATGCTCAATCGGATTTAAGTCCGGGGAGGAAGCTGGCCATTGCATACGCTCGATACCCTCCACTTCCAGCATGTCGTCCACCAAGCCAGCTCTGTGGCGTCGTGCATTATCGTCCATAAAAAGAAAAGAATCACCTATGGCACCAGCATAAGGCACGACAAAAGGTCGGAGAATCTCATCTCTATACCTTACCGCAGTCAAAGTACCACCTTGGATGACGTAGAGGTCCGTACGTCCACCACTACTGACTCCTGCCCACACCATCAATCCACCGCCACCATATGGGGATCTTTCACGTACAAAAGCTGGATTGTTTCGTGTCCCTTTTTCTCTCCAGATGAATACACGCCGACTATCACATTCCACGTTGAATCGCGACTCATCAGAAAAAAGAACTGATCTCCATTCAGCATGCCTCCACCCACGATGTTCCTCCGCCCAGTTTCTGCGATCTCTACGGTGTTGTGGAGTTAACCTGGTACACACCATGGGCCTACGGGCATAGAGACCACTTCCATGCAGTCGATTAGGGACAGTTTGAGTTGACACCCTGCGTCCTGTTGCTGTTTGAAGTGTATTTCGCAGTTGAGTTGCATTCTGCTGTCTATTGCGACGGGCTGTTAACAAGAGGTAACGGTCATCCCTTGCTGTTGTTGCCCTTGGTCGACCTTGTCCGGCTCTTCTGTGAACAGTATGTTCTTTGAAAATGATTCCAAAATCTGGAAATCACGCTTTGAGACACCCCAATGGCTTGTGCCACCTCTTGTTGTGTCTGTCCAGCTTCCATCCTTCCTATGGCCCTCCAAGCCATTGGTTCAGGTAAATCACGTTATTGAGGCATCGCTGTCCCTAAGGTAAGTCATTCACTAACTGAAAACTGGACTGGATTTAAAAACAGCAACAAAACATTCACCCCCACACCGCCCTTTCACATCAACAGTACAGACACTGCCCTCTGGTGTGGTACCGAGGTTACGTAACAACTTCAAACACTTATTTACATTATCTTGGAGTAATAGAAAGTGATTGCATCTAATACTATTCCAAAAAACATAGTCTTAATAGGTTATTCTACAATATCCCCTAATTTTTTTGAGCAGTGTATTTTAATACATGCTTTTCAAGGGATAGTAGAATTCTAAACAATGTAGACTGTTTTAATACTATATTTTCAAGGGATAATCGAATTCTAAACAATGTAGATTAGGGTAGATTTATAAATTCCACAACTCCCTCTTCTCAACCCCCAGAAAGTACTGTAGTTTTAATATAAGCTTAGAGTAGTAATTTGGGCTAGAATACTTAGGGATTGTAATTATTATACTTAGTAATAAAATAGTTTAAAATAAGACTCCATTTGTTCATTTCGAAACACGTATGCAACATCCTCATACTACCGCTCGGCTATATAAACACGCTACCAGATTTTCCAAGTCCCGAAGGTCCTTTAAGCCTAAGAAATCCAAATGGGGTCATAACATTGGTGAGCAGTCGGTGGGATATCGTATAAATAATGTTTTATTATTTTTTTCTGATAGGAAAACGGACCCTTGCAAGCTTTCTGGACCGTTTGGAATACAATAAATATTAAAATTTTGTGATACGTACATTTTTTAGGTTAAAATCAGCAGTGTAAGATTTATGTAGAACATAGGATATTTATTATTTAATATAAATTAAATATATAAAAAGATATTCATTCTGGATTGGTATTTAAATTAATCAGATGTTGTAAGAGAGAGGGAGATGTGGAAGAAAAAAATTGATTTGGCCTATAGTGATTGAGCAGCAATTTTTTTTCTCTTGTAAAATCTATGCATGATATATTAAGAGTGTATACTATTTTTTTGTCTAGAAACTATGTCTGATAGGAGTGAATAGGATAAAAATATACAACCATTAGAGATTGGCAAAACTCATGCTGAAACGTGGCCCTACTAACGGGATATGTCGACGTAGCGTATCAATTTATGTTGCTTGAGGTGCAGATAAAATACGGGTTGTTCACGTATTTGGGTGCACTTGATAATTATTGGAAATATTCAGGCGGAATTAGCATTGTACTCAGTATAGAATTTAGGTTAAAACTTGGCATGGATATTGAACATTACCAGGACCGTGGATGACGTATGCGAACCGAACTCGTTGCTCGTGAACGGGGGTGACACGCTATCATACTAACATGAATATTTTTCCCTATGGTGATTGTGACCAAAATAATTTCTCTGCAATAATAAGTACGAATAAAATAGCATAATTACCTTCGTGGAAAATTATTTCCATATAATACTGAAATCCCAATTGTTTAAATGTCTCGGGTTATTAATTACCTCAGGGCAACTCAAGCGATACCAACGTACGAAGCTATGAACGAAATGTTGAATCAACTCAGAATAACAGGGAACGTTATACAGGAAGATAGGAATCATTACCAGAAAATTTTGCGAACAGATCGTTTCTGCATACGTTGGGGGAAAAATATACAAATAAAATAAAAATAATAATAGTCATGCGAAAAGCAATCGTAGTTATGGACTATGTGTCACTCCTAAGTTGGCAATACATAATGTCAAGTCGAAATCATACCGACTTTGTTTAAATAAGTTGTGGCGAGTATTTCCACGCTCTGATAACTATTTTGTAGCGACTTGGTTTTACCAACCATGCGCTGCTTAATAATTTTGTACGTAGACGTCACTGCTACCTTCCGGGATCGCTGGGTTATGATACTGCTGTACTTAGTAAAGGATTCCAAACATTCAACGAAGTTATTTACAACAAAACAGCCTGCCTCGGGCCCATAGAAGGCGGCTAACCATTCATCTTTCTGTTTCCACTTGAACATGCATATGAGTATAACACTGATTATAATTTGCATGGACTGACCTAATTTCGTTATGGGATAGAGAACGATGGCTATTCTTTAAATAACAAGAATGGGCGTAACATAAAATATTGGTTTTTAATACAAAAATAAGTGTGGATTATTATAAAAAAAATAAAGTAATATAAATAACAGAACTATATCTTGGAACAATCAATCAAAGCCCAATAATAAACAAAACATAATAAGATAACGACGTACCATTCAAACAATCACACTCAAACGTCTCTAAGCAGAATCGAAAGTCCTTCTTCCATGCTGACTTAGATTAAATTAAATCCAACTATTCTTCGGTGTACAATCCACATGCTTATCTTCTGCATTACCATGCTAACTTCGTCCTTTGCATGGTACACTAGAGTAGGATTCCAACACTGAATCCACTCGTAAAGAACCCAAACGCCACTTGTTAGGCCGATCGACTGACTGTTCAAGTCCACTGAAATTGCCGAGCATATATCAGGTTCGCCAGGAGAAGGGATGTGCGCTACCAAGATGCGCAATGGAAAGGGTAAAAGAAGGAAGGGGTAACCACACGGAACACAGGAAACATTGGCAGGCTTCACAAATGTTCGTAAGCGGGAAGGAGCACGAAGATGATAACTGAACCGCAAAAGGCACTTTCGGTTCAATAGCTCCCGCTACACCCTCCGGGTAAAAAGAAAAAGTCCATAGACTTCCAAATAAAGTCCAGAGAAGCAATCCCACGTTGGGAGGGGAACATAAGCACTATTGGATTCCAGCGGTAACTTCAAAGCAAATCTTCCATCGTCCCCAATATCACGATCACCACACCTGCTTTCATGTAGACTATTCCAGCGCTGAAAAATAGACTCCAATTTGCTTCAGCCGCCATAGCACAACATTGCGGCGTTCCAGGTGAAGATTCGGGTGACGATAATCCTCGGATTGCCGGATCGCAATCCCATTCCACCGCTTTCCAGGAATCCATAGTTCCAAAGCCACTATGTCGGTCAGCTGGGCACTCGGGGTCGGCCGGATCCTCCAAGCGCTCGACTGCCGAACACTCCAGGCATATAGACTGTAGAACTGCCAATGTTTTAGGAAAGGTAAGCATACAAACTGAAACAAAGAACAGGCGCAAACAGGAAAGCAGAACCATAGATATGCTTAATTTAACATGTGTCGTAATACAAAGTAATTTAGCTTTGACATTCCACTCTTTTTCATTTATAACAAACATGCTTGAAACTACTGGATATCAGTACATTTTCGTAGCTGACTCACATGCTGTTTCATAACATGGCCACTGACGTTTTCTAACTCCAGAGTTACTGGTGTTAGCAAGCGTTTTACAACATAGGGTTCAGACCATTTGAACATAAGTTTTCCCATACGTTGCTCATCAGTAATACATTCTACTATCCCAAACGAAAATATATGCATATATAAACAAACTACGTAAACTAAGATTGACATTCTCTGGACAAATGCCCATACCGCTGACATTTCCAACACTGTAGATTCTTTTTTTGAATACCCAGAAGGACGATTCGCCGAAGTATTAGATTTATTTAAATTGTCAACTTTACTTCTTTCACTAAAGTCCCTCTGTTTTTCAGCAATTTCGAAATCCGCCACTTTTCTGGCTAAGAGACACATTTCGGCTACATTTCGAGGTTTTGTAGTAAATACCAAATGCTGTCTAGTAGCCGGGGACATATTTTGCAGAATAAGATCAATTAACTTCTCTTCCGAAAATGAAGGATTCAACACAAGTGAAGCTCCTTGTATATTGGCGATAAATTCCAACAAAGATTCCTTAGGCGTTTGGAATCGACGTGACACAAATTTAATCCAAAAGTCTTCCAACAATCTAGGAGGCAACAATGAACACTTCACATGTTCTAAACTTTCCATCCAAGAGAATCTCAATTTAACAGCTTCACTCCAGATATTCAATAAAATTCCTCCGATGCAACTCAAAATCGAGTTTACAAAAATACTCATCGGAAAACCAATTTCAATTCAAAAATCGAGTTAATTTTGATGAGGAAGACCACTAACGATTCTTTATTTTCACCATCACAGGGGATCTACCTTTCCAATCAACTCTCGGAAAATCCGCTGATTATTCTGCTCCATAGAAGAAGAAAGGTTGGAGACAGTTCCACTAGATAAATCTTTAATAGAACTAAGTCTACGATCACTCATGTTCTTGTGTTGTTCTGCCAAATAATCTTCTTGGGTTGTACCATCTACAATGAACTTACGCTTTATTAATATTTGTTCAGGCTGGGAGAGAGAATTCATGTAATTTTTAAGCCGCTGACGTAATGTGTTTACATCACCTTCAACTTCTATACCTAGCATGCCTAATTCACAAACGAGCTTATCTCTGGATATCACATCCACCCAGCTAGGCATGTTTACTAAAGTATGATAGGACACAAGATGTAAACAACAATAAGGGAACGTAGTATTACTTGAATAAATCAGTCTCTGTTTTGGAAGGAAGAAAGATGAATCAATGTTTACGTAAAGTACAACAAACACGTAAACCAGTACTTAATAACTTCAACATAAGTACAGCATATCTTTCAATATGAAAAATACAAAGTAAACACTTTGTTACCATTTGGGCGCAATTAAACCCAAAAACCAAACCCTTAACCACGCTCTGAGAAACCATTTGTAGCGACTATTACCACGCCCTGATAACTATTTTGTAGCGACTTGGTTTTACCAACCATGCGCTGCTTAATAATTTTGTACATAGACGTCACTGCTACCTTCCGGGATCGCTGGGTTATGATACTGCTGTACTTAGTAAAGGATTCCAAACTTTCAACGAAGTTATTTACGACAAAACAGCCTGCCTCGGGCCCATAGAAGGCGGCTAACCATTCATCTTTCTTTTTCCTCTTGGACAAGCATGTAAATATAACACTGATTATAATTTGCATGGACTGACCTAATTTCGTTATGGGATAGAGAACAATGGCTATTCTTTAAATAAGAACAATGGGCGTAACATAAAATATTGGTTTTTAATACAAAAAAAAGTGTGGATTATTATAAAAAAAAAATAAAGTAATATAAATAACAGAACTATATCTTGGAACAATCAATCAAAGCCCAATAATAAACAAAACATAATAAGATAACGACGTACCATTCAAACAATCACACTCAAACGTCTCTAAGCAGAATCGAAAGTCCTTCTTCCATGCTGACTTAGATTAAATTAAATCCAACCATTCTTCGGTGTACAATCCACATGCTTATCTTCTGCATTACCATGCTAACTTCGTCCTTTGCATGGTACACTAGAGTAGGATTCCAACACTGAATCCACTCGTAAAGAACCCAAACGCCACTTGTTAGGCCGATCGACTGACTGTTTCTGTCCACTGAGATTGCCGAGCATATATCAGGTTCGCCAGGAGAAGGGATGTGCGCTACCAAGATGCGCAATGGAAAGGATAAAGAAGGAAGGGGTAACCACACGGAACACAGGAAACATTGGCAGGCTTCACAAATGTTCGTAAGCGGGAAGGAGCACGAAGATGATAACTGAACCGCAAAAGGCACTTTCGGTTCAAAGTGAAAAATACGGTTCGTATATATATATATATATATATATATAATAATAATTTACGGGGTAACTACAGGGTATTGTTGAGAAGAGATTTAGCGAAAGGAGTCTCGGGTTCGAACCCCTGGTGACTAGCTTTACAAGATGGCGGCTGGAGTGAAGGCTCAGAAATTCAGTAAAATTAGTTAATAAGTTTCACATACGGTGTGTACCAGATTTTTTTTATTAGATTTCTTGTCCGAGAACGGTAAGCCAGGAGTGTTCTAAATTAGCTATAATACAAGTTTATTACTAGCAGGAATGTTAAGATACGTCGGAGGAATATTTAGTTTGAAATATGTCCCCGTATGCGAGGCTATCTAACGGGTTTTCGATAAAGATTCTGAAAATTTCCCAACTTGAATGAGGGAGTTACACTTCAAATAATTCGCTCTACACTATACATGTTACCGAATCATCAGATCAAATATCTAAAATCATAAAGAGTACAAAATTTTTTTAAAACAGATTGATCTGGCAACACGTGTAATGTGTTGGCTAGGATGTCGTCACTAGAAGTTTTGGATTCGAACTCAGGGATAATGTATTCAGTATTTGTTTAATCTCTCCAGAGTAGCGCAAGATGGCCGTAGTGTAAAATTGATTCAAGGTTATTGGAACTTGAACTAGAATTATTATACATTTTTTATACAAGGCAGGAATTTTGGCATTTGTCGGGAGTAAAATTGGAAATTTTCCACAACTCGTATAACTAATTTATCTAGGGAAAATATGGAATTATGGAACTTGGCTTCCTTTACAGATTAAATAACAAAAAAATTAATTAAAATAAAATAAAAGTGGCTCATGGAACTCAGCTTCCTTTACAAAAATAAATAATTAACTTAGTATAAAATTTTGTTTTCAAGGGAGTTTATTTAAAGTGTAACTTATAATAGATCTAATTATACTTGGATGGGAAACCTGTAATGGGCACTACATCAGATTAGATCTCGTAACGGTGTATTGAAAATAGATTCTGAAAACTTTCCACAACTGGTACAAGGTATGTCAGCTGATGGTTCGAACTAGGACACATATTTGTCGCATAAGTCCTCATAATTTAGATACAAAAATAACATAATTGAGGGATGTAGAATTTTAATCTATCTTATCGAATTGGTCGAGGAACGTTAATAACCATAAGCGGTGAATTTATTAAATAATGGGTTGGATACAGGATAGGATAGCATCTAGTTGATGGATTATAATGATTTAAATGATGTTGATTCATAAGACGAAAGATAGTTAGTACTGCTGAGGGAACCTTGATGCTGCCCATTCTTATAATTCTCTGTCCGAGTAAACGACCTTGCCCGCATTAGACAAAGCATTTGATTAAATAATAATAAAACTTTATGATTGGCAAATAAACATACACTGATAGGCCCGAAGATGTTTAAAAAAAATTACTAGGAATCATAAATATTCTATACCTTAACGCTCGCAATGAAATTAATGACAGGAAATACCTAAAGTATATCACATACAGTAACGTGCCTATAAATGCTAAAGGAAATGTAGGAGCGCGAGAGTCAAACATTTTTTTAATTAAAAAATTAGGAAACATAAATAGTCTTTTATATAAGTGTGGTGATAATTACGTCTATTTTAGATCTCACTTCAGAAGGAAATAATAAAAAGTAATATCCGCAAAAATAAATAAATAAATACTTGTTGTGTCTATTAATTCTAACTCCAAGTGATATGATACTACATAACCAGGGATTTTTGAGTTTCTGTTGTGAATTATAAGTCTTATGTTTTATCTACATTATAAAAAAAAAATGAATTTTCAACCGACTTTATACATTACTTAGGACCTTTGAGTAATTATTTGAATACCCATATGGTGAATGGTGACTTGCAGTTTCTCCAGAGAGTATTTTATGCAGTGAAGAGTTTGGATTACATCAAGAGTGTATAGTTGTTTTAGGCATTGTCTTGTAATGCGACTACATGCTTACAACAATATAATTTTAGATTTAATGGTGGCAGCATTTTTGTAAAATTGTGAACTGCTCCGATAAATTTTATAATATTATTGGATCATTTAATTTAATAGTGAGGTGAACCAATCTAGTCGTATATCTTTTTGGCATTTTATTTAGCAAGCGAAGTTGATAATTGAAACGTGGTGATAATGCCGGCGCACTGTATGACCATAGGACTCTGGAAATAATTTCCTGTCATTTCAAGTGCAGTTTTAGAATATTTGAGGAGTGAAGTAGACTTAGTGGTTTAATTTAATCCGTAAACGCTCTGTCATCATAAATAAATAATTTTCATTACATATATTCCAGATGAAGGAAATATCTGAGGAATGAGAACATGTGGGAAGTTAGAACTCAATCAATAGACTCCTTAATAATAATAAATAACCAATAAATAATGATAACAATAAATAGTAAATAATAACCTTACTAAAATAAGCTAATAATCTGTGAATTTAAACTAACTAGTTTAAAAGTAAAACATGGGCAAGTAACTGAACTAACGGGAAAGGTTAAATGATACGAACTGAGGAAGGGAGTAGATAATCTTAATCACTACAATAAATTAAACCCAAAGATTATGAGAACCAGAAATAAATATGGACCAACTACGAGTAATCTTAACAAACTAAATTGAATAATATAAATAATTAAATAATTAATGAAAAAGTAGTTTGGAAGGTATAAAGGAGCATCAGATTACGAAGACAGATCATGAGGTAAAAGAGGATGACCGAGACTCAGTGAATAACCAATGGGCAATCTGAGGTATAAAAGTAAAACATGATAACTAATCGACATAATAATAATAATAATAATAATAGTAATAAATAAAAACTAATTGCAATGACATAATGATAAGCATAAAACGTTATATTAAAGTAATGATTAATAATAGGAGAAATCATTAGATTGAAGGATGGCGGATATTATTAAAAGGAAAGAGATCTAAATGATCCTAATACTGAGATACCAGATAGGACTAGCAGTAATCCTTATATAGTATTTGAATAATAATAATAATAATAATAATAATAATAATAATAATAATACCAGAAGTAAAAGAAGTAAACGTGAAAGGAGTGACAAACAAACGTCGACGAATAACCCTCAAGCTGGGTAAGGATAGGATACTAGAGACTAGTTATGATATCCACGTGAGATTAATAGGATGTAACCAGGAAGATCAAACTATTAATATCAATGAAGATCCTAAAACTTAATAAAATATATAATAATAATAAACCACCAGGAAAGTGACTCATAATAATATTAATAACAATAATAATAATAATAACAATAATAACTATGTTAATAATAATAAAAATGAAATCAAACATCAGTGATAACAATAAATGTTAACAATCATAATAATAAAAATCAAATCAAATTACTATTAATGATACTGCATAATAATAATAATAATAATAATAATAATAATATTAATAATAACAATGGTACCTATATTAATAATAATAAAGAGATAACAGACCTCAGTAATAACAATAAACCTTAACGATCATAATAATAAAAATAAAATCAAATTACCAGTAATGATAATGCATAATGATAATAAAAAAAACACAGTAAATGTATAATAATAATAATAATAATAATAATAATAATAATAATAATCCACGGTAAATTAATAAACCACAATAATAATGATGATGATTAAATAAGAGCGACCTACCAGAAATAAGACTTATGCTTATGAATAAAATGAAAGAAAACGGAAAACCACAATCTCAATTTCAGCAATTAGGACTTATTTAAGTATGCATGGGTTCCGGGATAAGTAGTAGGCTGGTTCGCGAGAAGATAACGTGAAAGCAGTTCAGATAGAGGCACGTAGTATGTTAAGCCTATAGCGGAAAATGAATGATAGGTTCTCTTAACCAGCAGTTATGCCAACACGGAGGGTAGGAATTATTTTAACATCGCGAGAAATAAGGAGTGACAACAGTTTCAGATTAAGAAGGGAGGATGTGCATTATCCAATTTGGTTTAAAAAATGTATTACCAAGAGAACGGAAGAGGGGCATGGGAACTCAGAAAAATTTATAAACTTTTTGAAACGCAATGAAGAATAGGACAAGCGTTGAAAGATTTTCCCAGAATTACCGAGTACCAAGCATGCAGAAATGATTGAAAACAAATTAATTTATTCCCTTAGCAATTTAGAAGATTGAGGTTAGGATACTTCATCGATAGTTGGGTGTCTTAATCGATCTAGTGGAGAGTATTATAATATAAAATTGGGAATTCAAGGGCCACACTGAATATATTTCTAATGGAAATTACACAACAATTATTATACTCGGCTGATCATGACACTTAACTGAGGTGCCTACAGGAGGAAACAGAGAAAGAATCTGCGGCCGGGATCTCTCCCTCTGTATACCTTGATAGCATATCAGTGGGACTAGTGACCAGTTGAGAATAGACACACACACACACACATGGGATTTGGAACTTAATTAGATTAGTGAATGACCACTAGATCGCCTTTAGGCTCGCCAGACTTGAGCCCACAAATCACTCGGAACCATATAAAGATAAAAACGAGCGAAGAGACTGCCACCTAGGTCAATCTTGGCTAAGTGATGTTAGGGAAATCACACAGAAACCCACAAGAAGTTAGAGGAGTAAACAGAATTAGGATAGGAAGTAAGGGAGGCATTCAATCTTGAAGGAGGTTGGCATATACTAGAGCCACTGGGATAGAGATGCGAACAGCAACCCTTAGGAGAAACAGTGCACAGATGAGAGAGACAGAGAAATAGTGAGGAGTTAGGGAGCATGTAAGTTGGAAGGTGGGACACCCCCGTATGACAGGATCTGGAGTCGCAGACCTCCTTGGTGATCCTGGGGCACTGGCCATAAAACCTTGCCGGCTTGGCACTGACGTTTAGGACCATGGAACAACAGCACATAGAGAGTTAGGCATCGGAGAACGAATATTGAACGAGAACACGGATTCTCGAGGAAATAAACATTAGTTGATACCCGGGGTTTAGGGAGTGATGAGGGCAATAGTGGGACCACCATAAAAGAAAATAGGATTCAATCCACTAATTTGATGAGGGCGTGTCCGATGAGTCCAACAGGCCCTCCCTAAGATTTATAATTGAAAACGAAAATTCTGAGGCAACAGAATTAGAGAGGGTGTGTCAGGAAGGACCAGGGCCACTGTTGACGGGGATGGAAACGGCTTGTCTCTCCCTCTGAGGCCGAGCCCAGAGAAATCTAGGGCCACCATTATGGAAGACGGGATCCATTTCCCGCCTTCAAGGTCGCGCCCGGCCGCTTCGCTGGCTCACCCGACACGATTAGCGAGACAGAAATCGCGACTAAGAGGTGGGGGCAGGCATGACTAGGGCCACCGTCGGCGTGAATGGAAACGTCGCAATATTTCATGCCTTCGAGGCGCAGCGCAGTCAGGTGTCAGAGGCCCCCCGAAAGGACAGGATGCCAGAGAAAATCCGCCGGTGGTGAGAAAGCGGAAAGAAATACCGCGAAGTAAAGACGTACGCACAGATAGAATATGGTCCTAACGGGTAGATAACTAATACTAGCAAAATAACACCGGAAACACTAGTGCACTAGAGGGAGCAGAAGGAAAATTGGGAAACGCACATACATACGATTGTGCCATCGATAAGTAGAGCCAAGAGGGACAGATTGACCTAGGATGGAAGGGAAAAGGACAACATAAAAACGAGAGGTTAAACACCTATGGTGTATAAGCACATAAGCAGTCTAAAGTAAATTAGAGCCCCTAGGATACAAGGAGGAACAGGAGATAGAGCAAATCTGTAGTATCAAATGTAAACAAAAACCAGATCAACTAAAAAGCTTGTGCGTAGTCTAAGTACACAACTTCAGCGGCCCCAAAAATGGCCTTAAAAGACCCTTTCTTGGGTTTGAGAAGGGGTGAATATGTTATGAATACATAGAGCCTTATATAGATATTTAACGGTTTTATAGGTTATTTTAATTATTAAAGCAAAGTCTTTTGAAATAGAGTTTAGACATGCAAAGTCTTCTTTTGAAATAGGGTTTAGACATGCAAAGTCTGTTGAAATAGAGTTTAGACACGATGCAGTTCAGAGCAAAGTTTTGCTTAGCTAACTGTAAAAATCTCTACTTTTAGAGCGAAGGACTACAGTTAGGGCAGTGGTATGTGAGTACAGTTAGTCAGTGGAAAAGTTTAGTCAAGTCGAGTATATAACCCTGGGGTAGTGAGGGTCCTGGTCTGTTGATGTGTGACAACCAGAGGTGTTGATGGACGAGTAAGCTAACATTTTTCTTAATATGTGTCCGGGACTGTTTGAAAGGGAATCAATTACCTTTACTATTTTAATACATGCTTTTCAAGGGATAGTCGAATTCTAAACAATGTAGACTGTTTTAATACTATATTTTCAAGGGATAATCGAATACTAAACAATGTAGATTAGGGTAGATTTATAAATTACACAATTTCCTCTTCTCAACCCCCAGAAAGTACTGTAGTTTTAATATAAGCTTAGAGTAGTTATTTAGGGCTAGAATGCTTAGGGATTGTAATTATTACACTTTAGTAATAAAATAGTTTAAAATAAGACTCCATTTGTTCATTTCCAAACACGTATGCAACATCCTCATACTACCGCTCGGCTAGATAAACACGCTACCAGATTTTCCAAGTCCCGTAGGTCCTTTAAGCCTAAGAAATACAAATGGGATCATAACACTTCCAGTCCTAATTTCTTAGTGTTACCCAATAGTGTGTGCGTGTTGGCCTTTAGTATCTCCTCGCTATCGGCCAGTAGTACTACATCATCAGCGTAAACTTACAGCTTATTAATACCATTGAGTTGTAAGCCTTCCTCATTCTCTAAAGATTTATTGGCATGCTCTAGTACAAAATTAAATAGTAGAGGAGATAGTGCATCTACTTGCTTCAACTCATTCTGGATTTCAAATTGTCCGAGAACTGCTTGCCTACACGCACCCTACTCTTTGTGCCATTTAGACACATTCGTATAAGTCTAACTTTCTAGGAATTCCGAACTCCAGCAGGATACTATATAACTTCACCCTCTTAATTGAATCATATGCTTTTTTGAAGTCTACATACAGTTGATGTACAGTACAATTATATTCCCATTTCTTTTCTAAAATCTGTGTTATACTAAAAATCTGATCTATTGTAGACCTGTTTCTTCTAAATGCACATTGATGATCTCCTAGAATGTCATCAAGATAGGGAGTAAGTCTGCTTACTAATATATTTGTTAGAATTTTGTACGAAGTTGAAAGTAATGAGATGCCCCTATAGTTGTTGCAATCAGTTTTATCTCCTTTCGTATAAATTGTACGATAATTGATTCCTTCCATTCATCTGGAAGAGCTTCTTTTTCCCAAATCATACTAAGCAACCAGCGTATCTTGTCCATCAATTTTTCTCCCCCTGATTTTATCAGTTCTGCTGGGATCTCAATTTTCATGCTATGCTTGCAGCTTTGCTAGGGAATTGTGTAGGTGTGGTAGCTTCCCGTTGCTTTCCACACCGGTGAAGGATGATGATGATAATGGTAAGGATGATAATGAAAAGGATGATGGCCATATGATTTCGGGGATCGTTTGGGCCTTAAAGTTTTCCTGACATTTGTCTTACAGGTGAGGAAAAACCCCGATAAAAAACTCACCCAGAAAAACTGCCCCGACCGGGGATCGAATCCGGGCCCGCTGCGTGACAAGGCAGCACGCTAACTAGAGACCACAGTGGTGGACTACCACATACATAATAATTACTATTTTATTGACCCTTTCATTTTGTTATTTTTCTTAGTTATTGACACTTACACTTATTTACCAACATGTCAACAAGATACATGTAGTTAGCACATCGCCTCAATGATAGATCAATTAGGAAATTAAGGTGTAACTTGGGAGAAAGACGAACATAACACTGAGCAACGTGATATCTATGAAATATAGATGTAATAAAACATTGCAAGTCTCATAGGCTGCTATGGGTAGGGCATACGGCACGAATAGGAAATTGTATAGGAACTTCGTGTACGAAAACTGGAAGCAAAGTGCCCATTAGGGAGGGATAACAATAAAGTTGCAACAAAAGTATTAACCAGGATTTGAGGGAGATAAATTATACAGGACCCTCACTGCTGTGTTCCCGAGATCGAGTCTCGGGCACTCCAAGTTGGTTTCGTGGCGGGAAAAACGGACCTTGAACAGGTTTTTCTCGGAGTTTTCTCCCGCCTTCCCCTGCCACAATTTCATTCCACTTTTTCTCCATACACATCTCATCACATTCATTTCGTTTCATTTTGTTCAACTGCCTCTGTACTGGTGTGTCAGTCGTGGTCGGCCACACCCTTGTCATTCTCAGACTTCTATATTTAGCGACTTCTCACATCTCATCCCTCGACCCGACCCTGACTTGGACACGAGTTGAAGATAGTATTATAAATTATACAGGCATAATTGGAAAACATTATTTGGGATAGCAATGTATGAAGATGTTATGTATGCATAATCATGACCTCCATGTTCGATGATGCCATTAATTTCAAGTCAACACAAAACAATTTGGTTTCCAATGTCCTTCATTCTTTTTTCAAAATTGTCCCTTTCATTGAATACTTTAATAATAAATTCAAATCTCTCTACCTTCCAAATCAAGATATTGTAGTTGATGAATCATTATGGTTATGGAGGGGCAAACAATTCCCTCCACTTAAAACTGCCAAATTTGATTTTAAAACTTATGAATTGTGTGAATCTAGAACTGGGTATGTGGTGTCGAGGTAGCGGGTCCGGGTTCGATTCCCGGTCGGGACGGGCTCCTGTTTGAGGTTTTTTTTTTGAGTTTTTCCTCACCTGTAAGACAAATGTCAGGGCGTTTAGGCCCAACGGACCGCGAAACTCATCCGGCCATCATCATCATTATTATCATTCACCGGTGTGGAAACAACGGGAAGCTACCACATCTATAATTCCCTAGTAAAGCTTTAAAGCATGGAATGAAAATGCTATGATTGCAGTGAAAGAACTGCCCTTGGGCAGAACACTATATAATAGAATAGAATGGTCATTCATTGTTTACATTCTATTAATAATTATTTGATATGTATCTAAAATAAGTTACTTGGTGAGTAGAGTTTAAAAATACTACCGCACAGGGGTACTGCATGGACTTTTAAATGACCGCCCAGAAGGGAGGAAACCGGTCTCGTATATGTACGGCAAACCACGCTGAGGGGTTAATATACACTTTTTTCTCTTCTCATGTATTAAAATTCCGAACTGTTTTGTGGACCATTTTTCGAATATTTTCATCATCTTTATGACACATATAAGTTCTTTCACATGTTTTTCTTTCATTGTGTGAGCTGGGCTTGGGTAGAAGTTTCCTCTCCTGACGTTCTGTAATTTTGTAAGCATTACCATTTTTTTTACCCTTTGTATTTCTTCCCATGCATTCTTATTTTCTGCTCTGGTATATTTTTTCTTTCCAAAATCAGTAAACAGTTTTTGTTTACATTTTCACTAAGGACATCCTTATTAATCTAATTGTTAAAGTGTTCGATGCCCATATAATTTTCTGCTATAGCTGGTAATGAATTTGGGGCCTCAGTTGGTTCACAAACACCTACAGAAGAAATAACATCAACATTCTTTTCTAAAAATATGATACTTGAATCAGTCATCGCAGTAATAGCTGTAATGTATTTATGTACGTACATTTACATCAACACTGATCATAATATCACCATGTTCTGTTGGTGTATTTTCTTTATTTGTTGTTGCTAAATCACCCCATGATAATAAAAATATAATTATTATCTGCAACAAAAAGTACTGTATGACCTACACAATGCTTTTTATATTTATAGAAAATGTCATATTTAAGTTGCTAAGTAAATTAATAATTATTAATGCACCCATGCTGTCTTACACTACCGCAATTCTATAAATAAAATACATACCTAATGCAACTTTTTTCCAAATTTTCTCTGTGTTCGTTATCCTCAGCCACTAATGAATTGAGTGCTAATTTCACTAAATTTCTTGATATATTCTCCATGATTAGTATAAAATAGGATGTTATATAGCTAACTCTATATTCTACAATGGAATAAATACCCTGCTTTGTTGGGAATCCGATAGTAGAAATTAGAACGTCATAAAAATACCATGACAGATGTTCTGATGCATTGTTGGGAATTGAATAGTGGAAATTAGAACGTCATAAAACTACGCTGACCAATTTTGTCTCAACTTGCATTGATGAAGTCATGTCACATTTCATACCTGACCTCTCATTAACTTGGAAAAAACCCTTGCATTATAAATGAATAATAATTATAATTGTTTTATTAATTTAATAAAAATAAAACTTAGTTTTATTTGATTTTCATATTTATTATATAATTCAGTGACAGCTGTTTCGGTACACCGTACCTACTTCAGGCATTGTTAAAACATTATGAATTGTGTTCCAACTGATGTAAGCAACAATACAACAATATTTATTTAAGTATTCACGTAGACTTTCACGGCCGGAGTTGCAATGATGATCTTGATGAAGATTTTCGGGCTGTAGGCCATTGTCGTGAGGCATGTAGTTCCCCGACGTTTCGCCAGAGACTGCGTCTGGCATCCTCAAGGGTTGTTTATGTCAGTATCAATAAATTGTTAAAATTTATATTCTAATTAAACTCACAAACATTCGCATACTGAATTATTACATTGTAAATAACGTTAATTTCACATCTACAAAATTGGCTACGTGTAAAATAGGCGCAATTCTAATTAGGCTATGTGAAGTGTCTGAAATTATTTCCTTTACTTAATTTGTTTGATTTAAATTGTATCTCTGTGCAGTGTTGCTGAAAATATAAGAAATAAAATGACTTATTGACTCAAGTGGCAGATAGAAAAATAATAATTTAGCAATGTTTCTTGTTCCTCTTGTAAAATTACTTTCCCTTCACATAGCCAGTTTTTCAGGCGTAACTTCAGGAAGCAGGGAAGAAATTTTAATTTCCATGTGTTATATCAAATAAATGTTGAATTCACCATAATAAATTATATATTTTCAACAAAACATCATTACAATAATAAGAAGAAAGGTTTGCCCTAATGGGCATTAAAACATCATTATGGAAATCATTATTTCATACTCAGTGTGTATCATCAACCGCCATATTTGCTTGAATTCAAATAAATGGATTTTATTTTATTGTAAAATACTTATATCAATTGTATTTTTAAGTATTTTCTAAATGAGACAGATTACAAAACTGTGTCAATCACTAACATTTTTATACCGTATTTTTAAATAAATTCATTTCATTGTAAACCTAAAATACACTGGATGAAAACATAAAGTTTGAAAAAATACATGTCTTAACACAAGTTTTAGACCCAAAAATTCCATAAATTCATTAAATATATATTGTACAGTAGACACCGGTTTATTCGACATTCAGCAATTCGAATAATTGGATAATTTGAATATATGTACAATCCCCCTGAAACTTAAAATAACGTTAAGAATCCATGTTTAATTCGACATTTTGAAGCCAATATTTGGATAATTCGAAGCCACAATTCAATGTATTGATAATGAAAAAAGTAATGAGAATTCTATGAAAGTTGAAATATGGTTGAAAAATTCCAAGAATTCATCTAGCACCCGCATTCCTACTTGCTTATTGTTAAAGTCCTAATTGATGGCAAGCAAACTGGAACGTATTGTCCAGCCCTTTGTGTCGTCGGGTACAGTAGGCCTACATAGACACCCACCCGTCACTCAAAGCCCAAAAACAGAATGCATGTACCCTCCCTTACATTTACAGTACAGGCACATGTACTTGTATACATACAGTACAGTTAATAACTTCAGTCAGTACAAATCTATTAAGTGATTCGATTCACAATGACGAGACAGGGAGTGTACACCAGTTTAACATTAGCAAAAAAAAAGTGGAAGGTGCTCAGAGAAGTAGAAAAAGGAACAAAGAAGAACTGTGATCTTGTCAAGGTATATGCAATACTTCCGAACACTATATCCACCTACAAATAGAATAAAAAAATAATGGAGAGTTAGAACCTACAAAGTGGCAGAAATAGGAATTGCATAAGATGAGGTGAATTTTCTGGTTCAAAGAATCGCGTGATCGTAACATACCATTGAGGTGGCCCATTGATGTGTGTCAAGGCCGAAGAATTTGCAGAAAAGTTGGGCGTTAAACTTTTTAAAGCAAGTGGAGGTTGGTTCGATGGTTTTCAGGAAAGAAATGGCATTTCGTTTAAAAAGGTGTGCGGTGAGAGTGCTTAAGTTAATAGGGAAACAACTAACGAGTGGATTAGTGGATTACCTGAATTCACAAGGAATTATGAATCAAAAGACATCTTTAATGTGGATCAAATTTGACTTTTCTTCAAGTGTATGTCTAACAAAACATTCACATTTAAGGGGGAGCGGTCTTGTGCTGAAGTGTTTTAAACTTGTGTCAAATTACTGGGCCTACGCATTCTATGACAATATATGGAAATTAAAAGGTGAGTTACAGAGCATGTTAATTGCAGTATTTGCATGAAACAAATTTATTTCAGGGTACAGTTCTATGTAAAATGAAGTGTCTTTCGTTAATTCGAAGTTTCGATAATTCAAATTTTTAAATCTTCCCCCTTGAACTCACTTCCCAATCATGTCAGGGACTGTCAATCACTATCATTATTTAAATACAAATTACCTGATATCTTAAGTTTTACACGATGAAAACATTAACTGCATAACAACTATATACAGAATTCTATAAATAATCATCTTGGAAGCTACTTACTTTATTTTATATCATTTTAATTTTATTATATTTCATGTTTTTGTTAGTATTAGCAAGTATTAGATCACATCATCATTGTATTTTGTTTAGCCTGTATGTTAATATATTAAAATTGTAATAAGTATGTAATTTTTATATAATTCTACTATTCGCTTGTTGAGTGGAAGAGAAGGCCTTATGACCTTAACTATGCCAGCTAAAATAAAGCATTATTATTATTATTATTATTATTATTATTATTATTATTATTATTATTATTATTATTATTATTATTATTATTATTATTATTCTGAGCCAACTGTATCCAGTTCATATCTCCAATATCCAGTTTCCTAAAAATCCATCAGAATATTATCCTTATCTATGCCTAGGCTTCAAATGGTCAATTCTCCAATGGTTTTCAAATACTTTTTTTAACAATTCTGCTTTCACCAATTCATGACCTGTCCATATCAATAACCTAGATTTAATAACCTTAATAATATTACTGAGTATAACATTAATTTAAATATCTAAAATTTTTAACAAAACATGACGGAAGAAGTGGGTTGGATGGGCAAAGAACATACATAATTCCTTAAGGACCAAAGCAAAATGCTCATGTGAAAAAAAAGCATTTTCTTATAATCCCATTTAAACATTTTTACAGCCCCAATGATCTATATCAGTGATTCATATTGTGGGTAGCGATCCTAGAGGAATATATTTGATTCTATCTAGGTGGTCATGGAGGATATTTGGAATTAAAACAGGCTCCAAATTATTATTATTATTATTATTATTATTATTATTATTATTATCATCATCATCACTAGGGTTCGGTTGTTTATGACCAAAAGAATTGTGAAATATGACCTGAAAAATAGTTAAATATGACCTCAAAATGACAAAAATATAACCGAGCATGTATATTTATTATATAATATGAAACAGACTTATAGTCGGGGAATGGTTTTTAATTAGGTGTCCAGGATAGTTACAAGGACAATTGTTGCTCCGGACTAGTTGTATTCACTGGGGATATATATATATATATATTTATATATATATATACAGGGCAAGTCAAAATGTTGTGCAGGTTTTCAGAAATTTATTATGTGAAATGTAATGAACATATAATATTGTGAGACATATTGTATGAAAGGTAAACTCTCAAAGTTTTTTTTAAATATTCACAGATGTTCTATGTGAGCGCCTTTTGTTACACGACAGATGTCAAGCCGATATTCAATCTCCTGCCAAACTTTCTGTAGCAGTCCGCGGTCGATATCAGCAATGGCTGCTGTGATGCGGGCACGCAGTTCATGCAGTGTTGTTGGAAGTGGTGGTACGTAAACATGATCCTTTACAAGACCCCACATGAAGAAATCACACGGGGTTAGATCGGGTGAACGAGGTGGCCAATGAATGAGTTGTTGATCACCCTGAGATGCACGCCTATCCAGCGTTGTGGTAAAGCCGTATTCAAATGGTCTCGAACACTGCCATGGTAATGTGGAGGGGCACCATCCAACTGCAGAATGAAATCTGGACTATCCGCTTCAAGCTGCGGAAGGAGCCATTGTTGTAGCATATCAAGGAAAACATGTCCGTTCACAGTACGTTCATGAAAGAAAAAGGGCCCATAAACCTTTGCATGGGAAATGGCACAAAAGACATTCACTTTCGGAGAATCGCGTTGATGTTCCAGAGTTGCATGGGGGTTACCAGTTCCCCAAATCCTTACATTGTGTCTATTCACTTTTCCTGAAAGGTGGAAAGTCGCTTCATCACTGTAAACTACCCTCTCATGGAACTCATTCTCTTCCATTAATGCGAGAAAATCAACACAGAAGGACGACATCTAGGCCCTGCCACCACCCCTTGGGATACCTCGGTCGTCATGACCATACTCCCAAGTCCTAGTTCTAGTCCTCCCTAATCTAAATCTCGCGTCCACGTTCAAGGTCTCGGTCTATAAAACCAACACTCCAGGGAGAGAGTGTTGGAGTTTTGCATTTCTCGGGCAATTGATGAGCTACATAGTACATCAGGTCACTCAATCCTGATGACCCCACAGTTGGTCCACGGGCTCCATGAGCCTAGCCGGGAGGACTGCTGTCGCAGATCCACCGACTATTCCCCTGTTCTGCCTCCAGGGACGTGTCCTGCAGCCGTTGTGAGACCGGCTAGGGCTACAAGCCCAACAGTGTGAGACTTTTAGTACATCCAGGTGCTCATCTCCTGGCGACCCCACAGTTTGTCGACGGGCCCGTAGGCCAAGCCAGGAACCAGTACAGTAGCTCCCCGCTGGACTGGTCCGAGCCGAGCCCTGGTGTGCCCCCAGGGACGCCTTCTGCAGCTGTTGTGGGCCAGCACGGAGCTCGCAAGCTCCAACAGATGAGCAATTAGTACGACAAGGCGCTCAACTCTTGCCTACCCCACTAATGGTTCACGAGTCCCTTGGACTTAACCGGGAGGACTGTCTAGCAGATCCACCGATCTTTCCCCCAGTGCACCAGCTGGGGACGTGTTTGTTGCTGAAGTGGGTCCAGCCTGAGCTTTTAGTACGTCAGGTCGCTCAACTCCTGACGACCTCACAGATTGTCCTTTGGGTCACTCGGTTCCAGAGTCGGCGCTAAGCCCTCCTCCAAAGACCGCGCTTCCTCCTTTCCCGAGATTGACCTGGTGGTAATTCCCAGCATTACGCCCGGTATTGTCCCATCCAGCCCGTTCGCAAGACTAGGCCTAGTCGTGTAGCTGCTGTGAGGCAGCCCACTGAGCAATGTAGGCATCCAGGGAGCTCATCTCCCATGGTGCCCCCACAAAGGTCCTCGGGATAAACCAAGAGAAGGGAGCAAACACAGAAGGACGCTCGCAAAGCATAATCGGCGGGTTTTAAGGCTTGAACCAGTTGCAAGTGGTAGGGTTTCATCTGTAAACGTTTCCGGAGAATCCGCCATACAGTTTTTTGTGGTAGTTGAAGTTCTGTCGCTCCCCGGTAGGTGGATTTCTGTGGACTCCGCACGAAGCATGTGCGAACGCGTTCGACTGTCTCTTCACTCGTCGACGGACGGCCAGTCGATTTTCGTTTACAGATACAGCCTGAATCCCTAAATTGTGTGTACCACTTACGAATGGATCTCCCATCCGGCGGGTCTTTATCGTATCTGGTACGGAAATGTCGTTGAACACTAGTCACAGAGTTGTTTACATGGTAATCAAGCACACAGAAAGACTTCTGATCCCCAGTCAACGCCATTTTCCTTTACTGCTCTGCTGTTGACATCTTGCGGGTGAACGCGGAACTTTAGAAGTGGACAACTAAACTTTGAGAGTTTACCTTTCATACAATATGTCTCACGATATTATATGTTCATTACATTTCACATAATAAATTTCTGAAAACCTGCACAACATTTTGACTTGCCCTGTATATAGTAGGCCCGGTGTGATGTCTTGAAATTGACGCTTCACTTTTATTGATACTTTGACTTACATTTGTCGTATTAGACGCCGACTTGACACGAAGGCTTTTTGGTGGCCGGAACTTACACTTGTTATACACGGCACATATTTAAATAATTATTTAAAACACTGAAAAAGTGCGCTCTGAGTGATAGCGCCGAAACGTAGACAAAGCACTGTGCCGTCTCTACTGGCACTCGCGTTAGTAACTTAATTTTTTTAATTAGGCAAAGCGATGTGCCCTGCACTGGCACTTTCGCTACTCGATACTCGCAACTGGCAACTCTGAACTCTCTGAACTACAACTGACTCTAATTTTCGCTTATGCTAAGTAAGAGTGTTCATTATTTCTGAGTGGGCCGGCATATGTGCCTTCCACAAAAAGTCTTAGCATCTCACAAACAGTTCATATGTTACGACACTTTTTATTTGTAATTTATATCTTGAGGGCGTTGTTGGGGGTGTTACACTTAGGCGTTGTTTTGGGTCTTGTCCGCTCCCTTTAAATTACTTGTATCTTAATATCAAATTTACAGGCTTGACCATATTATAGTAATATTCACTAGGGCGGTTTTCGTTTGTCGGGATCTAACTTATGCCGCCAAAGAAGGCACCTGCCGTTAGCGACATGTTCTAGTTAAAATTGGCTTGGGAACAACTCTTTCCACAGTTTACCTAGGAAAACCCGGTTGCTTGTTTACAACTGCCCAGCCCTTTGTATGAAGTCTTGGATTTAGCTATTGTTATAACAATTTAATAATAGCACAGTCTTGTAAGTCCTTTTTACAAAGGAAACTGCATATTTTTTCCCCATTGTATAAGGGCTTACGGTTCCATTGTATCATGTTTACCAGTGTCGTTCACCACAATAGCCAAGGTCCAGGTCTATGACCGAGGGCTAATCACTTGGTACTAGTGTTTTATTTATTGCATACGAAATTGTTTTATGGTAGGTTATATCATTTTGATTTTGTCAGCAATTAATTCCTATTTTAATTCCATTTCATTTGAATATAATTATGCCCTACTTCTGATAATAATTACATGTTAATAAATTATTCATCCTTAATAAAAGTACTTATTTCTCTGAAATAAGAGGCTGAGTGAATGACTGGGTGAAAATATTACATGCTAAATTACACATTTTTCATTTTATCTTATAGTCACTCTTCATTGTAGACAGCGCACTTCAGTTCTATGCACTCACTGCATCACTAGAAAAATTATATTTATTCCAAAATAATGTTCCTTTAATAAATTATAACCGCATTAGATTTAGACTTTTAAGAAGGAGATAAATATAGATTTTTGATAATTAGTTGTAGATTAGTGTATATATCATAGTTTATTCTTGTTTAGTGCCAACATTACAGTATATTACCATATGCTTCTTCAAATTCTCGAGGGGGGAGTTTCTCTTGTTCAAACACTGAGGACAGAAGCCAAAACCTCGATACCTTATTTTCAAATGTATATGTTTTGTGTAAGAAATGGAGAGAAAGTCCTGTTTGAAACCCAACCACCATGAAAGGGAATAAGCTGACATATGCTGGCCGCCTAAGGGCAGAGAAAGGAAACTGTTTTTCTTTATTGGCAGTCACACTTGAAGTACGGTATGGTCAAACCTAAATGTTGATAAGTGTTTCTCAGAAGTAGTATAATATATAAGTAAATTAATTTTTTTATTCTCCCCGGTGGCGTCAGAATTTTTAAACTGATCCATACTTTCTGGCGGCACTATGACCCTGGGGTCGACTCAGCCTCTAACTGAAATGAGTACCAGATGCTTGTTCTGGGGGCAAAGACGGCCGTCACGCAGGGTTGATAACCCGGCTGACATCAAGTGCCGATTGTCAAGAAAAGTGGGAGCCTTAACCTCCAACTACCCCAAGGGCCTCCTGAGGCCTGTAGTGGGATTTCTTTACTTTACACTTTACATTTAAATTGACATACTTTATTTGTTTTTATATACAAATTTTTATCAAAGTTTACAATATTTTTTTTCAAAATAAGACCAGAATTTGAATTAAATCACAAATTATATCGGAATATGACCAAAATTAAGAAAATTGCATATTCCATATAAAATATGTGTAAATACAATCAGAAATGTTCAATCAGTGTTTTACGATTTATTATAGATCAAAAAGAAGACAGGAAAAAAAAAAAACTTTTCATAAACATCCGAAACCTAATTATCACTAATAGGCCTATTAAAATATATCAAGAAACTATTTAAATTTAATATAGTATATGAAATGGGGAATAACAATAATAATAATAATAATAATAATAATAATAATAACAGTAATGTGAGAGAATAGAAAAAACCTGTATAAACATTGTCGAACCATGTATGCAAACTTGTAAATTAACTATTGTTATTATTATTATTATTATTATTATTATATTAATATATATATATATATATGTTTTTTTCTAGTTTTTCTAGTTACTCTTTTGTCTTTTGGACAAATAAAAATTACGAGCATTTGGGAATAAAATTTTTAGGAAATCTTTTGGTCCAAAGAGAGATGAACAGACAGGTAAATGGAGAAAACTACTTAACAGTGAGCTACATGATATTTATAGGAAAGAAGATGTAATAAGTAGGCTTTAGGATTCAACTTTCATTTTAAAAATGGTAGGAAAAAGGCTGCTTAAATAAGCAAAAACAGCGGAAACAAAAAAAAGTTCCTGAAGCTTCTCTTTCTTTTATAAACTTTGTCTGATACTTATTAAAATATTGAATGTGTAAAAATTACAATGTTATTTTTTTTAAGTCCATCGGTGTGATCTAGTGGTAATATAGTTTCCTCAGATATGGGGCCAGGGTTCTTCCCCGATCGGGACAAATTTCCTATATAAGGATTTTTCAGGGTTCCTCTTCACCTATAAGACAAATGTCAGGAAACCTCAAGATTCCATATGAATGTATGAATGGATGGCATGTCTTGTCTTAAATGTTGTGGCCCTTGAATTGAGCTGAACACTCAATATCCTGTGTGAACAGGAGTTTAAAACCCTCTCCCAACAGGTTGTGTTATTGTGTGAAGTACCATCAGTAACATCAATACTAATAAAATTCATACCAACACAAAATCAGCACGTTCAATAGTTTAATTAACAGAATGTTAAAATTACCCTTAAACAAACAAATTATAACAAAGAATTACAATATATTAAAAACATGGCAAAATGCAATGGTTTTAATAAACAAATCATTGATAAACCTTATACAAAATACAAAAAAAGAGAGTATGACAAAAATAATATAACAAAACTTGAAAGAGAATCTTTTAATAATAAAACATGGGAAATATTAACATACACAGGAACTGAAACCACAAAACTAACTAGATCTTTGAAAAAAATAAATAAAAAACATAAACATAGCTTATAAAACCGAAAACAAATTTAACAACATAATGTACAATGGCATAGAAGAACACAGCAAATTTAATAATAAGGGAGTCTACAAACTAACATGTAAAGATTGTAATAAATTTTATATTGGCAGGACAAGCAGAGACTTTAATACAAGATATAAGGAACACCTCAAAGATTTTATGTACGTGGGTGGTAAATGAAGCTATGCCTAACATATCATTAACACTGGTCACTGAATGGTCAAAATAGAAAACACTCTAACGATAGTGCATAAAGAAAACACTTCCAGCAAAGATAAATATATTTGAAAAACTTTGAAATTATAAAAGAAATAAACAACACCTTACTTCTTAATGACAACACATCCCAGATCGTCAATAACAAGTCATTTGCTATTAAAGATACCTCGAGTCTACAACGTCTTAAACAACTACAACTAGTAGCAGAATCTCATCCTGCTGATGATGGAAGTTAACTTCCGAAAGGTCTCCAGGTAACATTTTAAATATAATATTTTAACACAGTTGAGGACGACGACCTCTTCTAAAAGGTATATATTTAAGTTTATATCTTACATCAGTAACATATTTCAATAGTCATTCATATATCTTAATTTAAAATGTGACTATGTTTTGTAGTTATTCTAATTAAGATCTTAATTAGTAGATTAATTAGAACTAATTCACTAATTAATGTAATCACTTTTTACTAATTATAGATAGCTTATTAGTATTAAAATAAGATTTTCTGATTTCGTACTTTATTTGTAATTCTCCTATTTGTTTGTTATGAATTTTATTAGATAAGAATAATAAACACAGATAATCTAACATTATTGATTTAATTAGCATAATATTTAAATTAATTAGTTTGGCACAATAATTACAATAACTGATATTATTATACCTAAACTAAAATTCTTCCTTTCATGTGATAGACCTAGGGGTCTGTTATGGTCTCAATCCAACATTTGAAGGTCCTGCCCAAAGATATCGTACCTGGTGACTGATAATTTAAGATTTGACGAGGTATTCTTGTATGGCTCATTGTTCTTACGTCAAATTTTCAGTTGTTTCTATAACTTTGTACATATTCGATGATTCATTCTGTTTGTAATTCTTTGAGAATCTCAGAATTCCTTTTGTGGTCTGTTCTTGAGTAACCTGTAGTTTGTCTCATAAATTTCATTTCTGCCGCAGTTAGTCTTTTTTCATCTACACTGCAAATTGTCCAGGCTTCAGTGCCGTAATATAATGTTATAAAATAGGAAACAAAGTCTAGAGATTATTAATTAGTTATTTAAATAGTCTTAATATTATAGGAAATAAACTCTCATAATATAGGAAATATTAGTTGTAGTTTGGAATTCAAATTCATGTAGTAACAATATACAGTTATATATACATTAATTTGGAATGTGAAAGCAGAGGAAAACAGAAACATTTCCCACATTCCAAAGACAGTCAGAACAAAGTACTATTAGGACATAGAACTTGATATGCTTAGAGAGGGTGAGAGAGAGAGAGAGAGAGAGAGAGAGAGAGAGAGAGAGAGAGAGAGAGAGAGAGAGAGAGAGAGAGAGAGGACGAAAGTGGATAGAACACCTGACCTCAGAATAGATTTTCCAGTTAAGGGCTTCAGATGGAGATATAAATGGTGGTCAGGGGATTAACTAACGGTCTGTTGAAGCATAGAGCTGCAGGAGGTAAGTCTTCACATGTTATTCTTAATAGGATTTTGGGTTTTTTTGAAAGGAACCCAATATGGGTTTTAACACTTGATCTTATAGCTTGTGGATAGGAACCGATTGAAGTAGAAATAAAAGTAAGATAAAGTTGCGAAAATTATACGAGTAAGTCAGGTCATATGGCAGAGTTTCAACCTACTACAACAAAGTTCTCTCTTTCTCTACCAAAGATTAGATAAGAAGATAAGTTAGGCTAGTATAATATTGTCTGTAATTATATATAAATTTGTTACTTATAGTTTTAAATATAGAATATTACAGTTGTTTAATTATTCATTTAATCATCTCATATAACCTCAAATAATACATTCATCAGCCTTACCGCTCGGCTAGTCTCAAATCGTAGGTAAATCACACGCTATCTTACCGTCACAAGTAATCCATGTTCCAAAGGTCCTTTAATCCCAAAGAAAGCCCTTCAAAGCATAATACATAATATGCATCTGGCCAATGTTTTATAAATTCTAGTTTGTGTGTGTTCGATTTGAAAATATTATTTATAATTCCTGTTATTCTGTTAATTTTATAATTTTTTGACTTAAATCTTTTTCCTCTTTGTATGTAATTTGGTACCCGAGGTAGTTAAATGTGTTAGTTTGTTCTAATATTTTATTATTAATAATAATTCTACTGCAACTGGGTCTTTTCCTAGGAAAGCCATGACTTTAGATTTTTCCGTTGAGATTTCCACGTTGTAGTTTATCGCAAGTCCAGCGCCGTAGCCGAGTGGTTAAGGCAGGAAGCCTTGGCGCAGAGCTACGGGACTTGCGCTGGTTCGAGTCTCCATGGGGGAAGAAATTTTCTCATCGTATTTCGGCCAGTATGGGACCGGTGCCCACCCAGCATCGTGGAGGCGTTTGGGTAGCTACAATAAGTAGCGGCTGCAGGTTGAGAAAACCAGCTATAACGGCTGGGGGACTCGACATGCTGACCACATGTCACCCCAACACTGGCTGATGATCATCTACCTCTGTGATTGACACATGTGGATATTAGGCCAGCAGCGGGCTGGTAGGCTAAGGGCCAGCTAGGCCTGTCGCGCCAGGAGAGTTTATCGCAATGTGGTGAAAAGAGCGGACTGAATGATGTAGGTCATCTTCCGAATTCGCTATAAACACAATGTCATCGGCAAATAATAGGGTGTCTAAATAATATACCGGTAATCTATTCAGTGTATACTGCCATGTGGTTATAGTCTCCATTCATTAATAATTGAGTTCATGTATATTATGAAGAGCATTGGTGAAAGACCACATCCTTGTCTAACTCCTTGATTAATTGAATGCAGGCTTTCACGGCCGGTAATCATAATGTTGAGTGATTCCGGGTTCTGTGGCCGTGGTCCATAGTTGGTGTTGATACCAGACGTTTCGCCCTCAACTGCGGAGGGCATCTTCAGTGGCGAGTGCTTCTAGGCGTGTTTCCTGGTCGGAAGCTCTACTTAGAGTGAACGCTGCGGGTGTTGTATTGATACTAGTGGTGGGAGCAGGGTGAGCGGGCGTGGCTCTTGCTGATTGGCTAATGGTCGTCTCCTTGTTGTCCCTAGTGTTGATGCATTTATTTTCTAGTGTACGGTACCAGGCCTTAGACAGTTTAATACCTTCCTCTTTTCTGTTAATATTTTCCTTATGCTTGTGTATTTCTATAGCCTCTCGATATAATCTAGGGAAATAATAGGAAGTTGTGGCTAAAACTTGTGTATCATCGAATAGAATCTGGTGTCCATTCATAATGGCATGTTCTGCTACAGCCGATTTATCCATTTCACCTTGTCTGCAGTTTCTTTTGTGTTCTGATAAACGGGTGGCTATACTTCTTTTTGTGGTCCCTATGTATGGTTTACCACACGAACAAGGAAGTCGATATACGCCGCAAGTGGAGAGAGGTGGCCGAGGATCCTTAGCTGAGCGAAGGCAGTCTTCTATTTTTCTTGTAGGTCTGTAAACTGTTTTTATGTTGTATTTTCGTAGGAGTTTTCCGATACGATCTGTGACTCTTTGTACATATGGTAAGTAGGCTATGCTGGTTGAGGGTGTGTTATCCATTCTGACGTGCTGTCTTCGTGGATGTATGGTTTGTCTTATTTCCTTGGATGTGTAGCCATTTTTCTGGAAACAATTGAACAGATGGTGTTGTTCTTGTTTAAGGTGTTGTGGTTGGCATAACTTAGTCGCTCTGTCGAACAGTGTCTTAATGACACCTCGCTTTTGTCTTGGATGGTGGTTAGAGTCTTTGTGCAGATATCGGTCTGTGTGTGTAGGTTTTCTGTAAACTGTATGTTGAATTTCCCCATTGCCAGTCCTTATTATTTGAACATCCAGGAAAGGAAGTCTTCCATTATCTTCTTTTTCCATAGTGAACTGTATTTTGTTGTGTCTGCTGTTAAGGTGTCGAAGGAAACATTCCAATTCTTCACTGCCATGTCTCCATACTACGAATGTGTCATCAACATAGCGAAACCAATGTTCTGGAGACTTGGGAGCTGTTTTTAGTGCTTCTGTTTCGAATTTCTCCATGGAGAAATTCGAAACAGAAGCACTAAAAACAGCTCCCAAGTCTCCAGAACATTGGTTTCGCTATGTTGATGACACATTCGTAGTATGGAGACATGGCAGTGAAGAATTGGAATGTTTCCTTCAACACCTTAACAGCAGACACACAACAAAATACAGTTCACTATGGAAAAAGAAGATAATGGAAGACTTCCTTTCCTGGATGTTCAAATAATAAGGACTGGCAATGGGGAAATTCAACATACAGTTTACAGAAAACCTACACACACAGACCGATATCTGCACAAAGACTCTAACCACCATCCAAGACAAAAGCGAGGTGTCATTAAGACACTGTTCGACAGAGCGACTAAGTTATGCCAACCACAACACCTTAAACAAGAACAACACCATCTGTTCAATTGTTTCCAGAAAAATGGCTACACATCCAAGGAAATAAGACAAACCATACATCCACGAAGACAGCACGTCAGAATGGATAACACACCCTCAACCAGCATAGCCTACTTACCATATGTACAAAGAGTCACAGATCGTATCGGAAAACTCCTACGAAAATACAACATAAAAAACAGTTTACAGACCTACAAGAAAAATAGAAGACTGCCTTCGCTCAGCTAAGGATCCTCGGCCACCTCTCTCCACTTGCGGCGTATATCGACTTCCTTGTTCGTGTGGTAAACCATACATAGGGACCACAAAAAGAAGTATAGCCACCCGTTTATCAGAACACAAAAGAAACTGCAGACAAGGTGAAATGGATAAATCGGCTGTAGCAGAACATGCCATTATGAATGGACACCAGATTCTATTCGATGATACACAAGTTTTAGCCACAACTTCCTATTATTTCCCTAGATTATATCGAGAGGCTATAGAAATACACAAGCATAAGGAAAATATTAACAGAAAAGAGGAAGGTATTAAACTGTCTAAGGCCTGGTACCGTACACTAGAAAATAAATGCATCAACACTAGGGACAACAAGGAGACGACCATTAGCCAATCAGCAAGAGCCACGCCCGCTCACCCTGCTCCCACCACTAGTATCAATACAACACCCGCAGCGTTCACTCTAAGTAGAGCTTCCGACCAGGAAACACGCCTAGAAGCACTCGCCACTGAAGATGCCCTCCGCAGTTGAGGGCGAAACGTCTGGTATCAACACCAACTATGGACCACGGCCACAGAACCCGGAATCACTCAACATTATCCTTGATTAATTGGTCTGCATTGAGAGATTCTATTTTCAATCTTAACTTGGATGTAATTATATTTATAAATTTTGTATATAGCTTTTATCAATTGGTCTGGGATTCCATCATATTTTGGGATTTCCAATAATTTGTTTCTATTTACTTTGTCAAATGCCTTCTTCAAGTCAATAAATGCCATGTGTGTTTCAATATTAAACTCTTTGTGTTCTTCTATTAGAATTTTAATAGTAAAGTATCCATGTGTACAGGATCTTCCTTTTTGGAATCCATTTTGTGCTTCATCTAATAAATTGTCATAATAATTAGTTAATTTGATTTATGTAATTTGGCGTATATTTGTAGCCTGGGTCCAAAAGGCTTATTCCTCTGAAGCTTGGGTCAGCATCATTTAGAGCAGTCCTTTTACATTTTCTTTGAGACTTTTAGTAAGGTAAGTCCTCACAACAGGTACTGGCCTGAAGTAAGCAAGTCCTGTGGTGGGGTTGCCACCTTAGGCTTCTGGACAGGCGAGGTTATGATACAGCATTTACTCTGTATCTTGATGGAACAGTTATACCGCTGTGACTCGGTCCCCAGAGCCTTGTTTGTTTTAGGCAGGTTGCACCACAAGCAGGTGGGGTTGGGATTCAGATATGAGAGGTTATATAGAATGCAATTCACTATCTGCTGTAACTGAAATTCTTAATTTTACTAAATACAGAATATGAACATAATACATACAAATTATCGTATAGAGAAATAATGAGACACAGTTTTGTGCTTATAAAATATATCCTTCTTCTGTGATAAAGGGCAACTAACGTTATTCAAGATTGTAATAATTAAAATTACAAATTAGATGATATTGCGAACATCTAATTCAACTATGGTCATCAATATATCTCAATCATGTTATATAATAATAATAATGCATAGCGCAAAATGTGTAAAGGTTAGTTAATGAATACCGATTGACATTAATTATTATCTGTCTGTACAGAATCCTGTCAGAGATTGTCCTCTCTTTTTGTACGGTATCTCTCGCATGACATACCTCATGCTCGCACTTGCATTCTGGTCCTGGGCCATGAAAGGTTTCATTTTGCACAGTCTGTGATGGAAGCCATGTACTGCCAGCTGGTCAGGTGTAAGAGCTCTAGTTCGGCTTCTTCCAGTCATTTTGCCGTCTGATTTGAATAATTATTCTCATAATTAAAAAAAAAAGTGTAATTTTATCTATGTAATTTTTACAAGTTGTACAAAATTTTAGATGATATTCAAATTAAACATTTTAAATGGATAGAAAACATTAGTTGTTATAAGAATAATTTAACGTAGGCGTCATTTTGGCTACATGCCCTTATAATTTATAGATGATTCTAAGTATAAATTTAAATTAACCATTATAAAACGGAAAGAAAATAGCACAAAAGTTGATGTATTATTTCTGCTTTCATGCCAGAAGTGAGAAACGCTACGAAATTGAGTCAGGGTAGGTTCATGGCTGTGCAGACATAAGCTCTTCACACATCCTATCCTGAGCTAATATTTTCCAATAATCCCCTGTATAATCTACTTCCCTCACTTCATGGTTAATGTTATTCTCCCATCTCATTCTTCGTCTATCAAGTGGGTACTTTCACTCTGGTTTTCCTACAAGAAGTTTCCATACTCCTCTTTCATTCCCATTCATACCACATATCCTGCCCATTGTAGTCTACGAGACTTATCTCTTCTTATTATATATGGTTTCCTATAAAGATCATGTAGCTCACTGTTATAGCCTCGTTTCCATTACTACAAATTTGTCCCGCAACATGTTGCGCGACATGTGCCGTCACATGTGCCCGAGATTTGTTGAAATTCAACATGTTGCGCCACAAGTGCCGGGGACAAAAATGTTGCAAGCGACTGTGTTGATCAACATGTATCGCAACTTGTGCCACAGGATAATGTTTCCACTGCAACATGCCCCAAAGACACGCACATGCGCAGTACAGTCTATACAGTCTATATTCGCACATTCCTTTCAAACTAGTTGTACAATATCCATACTTCGCTCTCTTCCAGACGCTGAGCTGCTAGTTTAAGTTCAAACGTGCTCTCTTGTTTGTTATTTTCAGTGGCGTCGGTGCTGTTATTTTTTTGTGATGGAGACGCAAGTCTACCGAATGTCTTTTCTCGGTCGTTTTCGCCTTTTCTTAGAAGTTCGTAGTATGCGCCTGCCATTACCACAGAAGCTGAAGTAAATGGGTTGTCCATATCGCTCAAATATTTGAACCTCAAGAAACGCTGGATAACTCTGTATCTGATTCACTGTATAAACTGAAACTGTAGTCTACACTAATGTTGTAGATGACGCAGGAAATTGGAAACAGTACAAAAATGACGCGCAACATGTTGCGGGACAAATTGCGGGACATGTTGCGCGTCATGTGCCTGCAACTTGTTGGAATGGAAACGAGCCTTAAGTAGTCATCTCCATACATCCATGTGTTCACATCTCTTTGGTCCAAACATTTTCTCAAAATCTTTATACTCAAATACTTATAATCATTTCTCCTCCCTTAAAGTATGTGTCCATGTTTCGCACACATATAATATAAGTGGGAGAATAACTGTTTTATACATTTTCAGTTTAACATTTTTTGAGAGAAGTTGGGATGACAAGAGTTCCTGTAATACATAAGAGCATGCATTTCCAGAATTGAGCCTATGTTTAATTAATTTTTTTTACATCTCGTTCCTATTTGTAATTATTAAGGCTAGGATTTTTATGTACTAAAAGTTAAGATTGCAACGTAGTATAATGAGAAGTTAGATTTATGACTTTTTATGTCTTTTATTTTGGTTTCACACACAAACAGATGAGATCCTGGCACACAGAGTCCAGGCAGACCAAGAAAGCGATGGAGTATTGAACCGGAACAGGCCATGGAGCCTATACCGTGAAGATGATGATGATGATGGTAGAGTTGAATAGTATAATGAGAAATTATACTTATGACTGTCTTTTATTTTGGATTCACACACAAATAGTTGAATAATATATACTAACTACATTGCAACCTTACATTTTATTACATAAAATCCTAGCCCTAGTAATTATTGTTCCTAGGTATTTGATTTCAACCACTTCTTCAAAATTCCCTCGTTTATCATTAACTGTCAATTTCCATTTTGTAATATATTCTATGTGTGAACATGTATTTCGTTTTATTCATGTTTACTTCCAGTCCCAATTTCATAGCGTTACTCAATAGAGCCCTTAATATCTCCTTGCTATCGTCTAATTATACCATATTATTAGCATAAACTAACTGCTTATGGATCTTGCAGAAGATTTCTGGGCTGTTGGCCGTGGTCTTGAGGCTTGTAGTTCCCCAACGTTTCGCCAGAGACTGCGTCCGGCATCCTCAAGGGTTGAGACTCAGTCTCAAGACAACCCTTCAGGATGCCGGACGCAGTCTCTGACGAATCGTTGGGGAACTACAAGCCTCAAGACCACGGCCAACAGCCCGGAAATCTTCTGCAATATCATCACAGTAACTCCGGCGTGAAAGCCTAAGTAAATATAACTGCTTATTAATACCATTGAGTTGTAGGTCTTATTTATCCTCTAAATATTTTATGGCATGCTCTAGTACCAAATTTAATAGTAGAGGAAATAGTACATCCCCTAACTTTAACCATTTGAATTTCAAAATTATCCGAAAATTGTTTGCCTGTACACACCCTACTCTCTGTATCATTTAGATACATTCAAATAAATCTAGGTAACTTTTTTTTATGAATCCCATACTCCAGCAAGATATAGTATAATTTCTCCCTCTTAATTGAATCATATGCCTTTTTGAAGCCTACATACAGTTTATGCACAGTGCCATTATATTCCCATTTATTTTCTAAAAACTGTCTTATAGTAAAAATCTAATCTGTTGTAGACATGTTTCTTATAAATCTACATTAATGATCAATATTTTTGTTGTTATTATTATTATTATTGCAATAATAGTGTGGTTATTATAGCATGATGCATTGTTGCTCCGGTGCTCAAATTAGTGCTTTTGAATTTTGCTGGTGACAGCAGGACTCCTTATAATAAGATAATGGGAGTTAGAATCAGGTCATGTGTACCAGCAAACGGCATCTTCAGAAGTGCTTTCTGGAAAAATACCTTTCTAGATGCATCGATTCTAGAAGAATCCGCCTCTTGAAGCTTTCAATCGAGAGGTCTGGACTAGCGTCCAGATTGTTTCATACCTTCACACAAATTAAGAAGTGCAAAGGTCTAATCGGGCAGTACTGCGGTTTTATTGATGTTTAAATGAAGTATGAATAAAATTAAATGTGTTAAATGAAGCTGTCAGCAAGTGTACAGAACTGAGTGATAAAATAAAGTGTGGATAAACTATAGTTTTCCTTTCACGATACATTTTTTAAGTCCTACAGAATAACAGTGTACTTATGCAAGAGTTTATAAAAAAGTTTATGTACAGTTGGCCTTAGATTGAACCACATATCTGTGAAGTCCTACAGAAAGTTTAAAGAGCTGTTACCAGATGGAACTACGTAGCTCAGAAATTACGAGGGTGGATCAAATATAAATCAGAAATTGTATCTGGAGGCTTTGGTAGCGAACTGCAAAGGTTGCGGTTTGGAGGGGAAGTTCGTGGGGGTGTCTAGAGTAGGGATCTTGATGTGTCGCACTCCGCAGAGCGACCGCTTGCTTCAGTACGCCATGAGTGAGCAAGAGGTACACACGTCTGTTGCGGAACGCATTATTATTACGTTTTTGGCGAAAGAAGGCACTAAACCTTCTGACATTTTGAGAAGGCCCCATGCGCAGTTCGGGGAAGCAACCCTTTCGAAGACGCAGGTGTATGGTTGGCGCGAAGAAACATTTAGCGGGCCGGGATTTAGTGGAAAATGAGCCCCACCAAAGACGGCAACGAACAAGCTTCACTGCAGACAGCATTCGTGCTGTACGGGACCTTATGAGGAGGATCGGCGCGTAACAATTTCTGAAATTGCTTCACACGTTGGAATAAGCTTGGGAAGTGTTCAGGCCATCATCAATGATGAACTCAAATTCCGAAAATTGTCTGCCAGGTGGGTTCCTCGGCTTCTCAGCCAGGAACAAAAAACAATTGACGAAACACGGAAGAACATGCATCGGACACCTCTGTAACATCCTCCTTACAGTCCAGATTTGTCACCCTGTGACTACCATTTGTTTTGGGCCACTGAAAGAAGACCTGGGAGGAAGGCGGTTTGGTGACAATGCAGCGGTAGAGGAGTTCGTGCGCAACTGGCTGACTACACGTCATCCCTCATTCTTCAAGGACGGCATCAAAAAGTTGCCAACTCGATGGCGAAAGTGTGTTGGAAATGCAGGAGACTATGCAGAAGAATGAGGTGGAGGTTTTGTATTTTTTGTTAATTCAATAAAATTGTAAACAATAATTCCGGTTTTTATTTGATTCACCCTCGTAAAATGACCAACTTCTGCAATAAATTCTAAACATTTATTAGAAATGGATGTAAATCAACTTACCCCTTCCTAACCTAAAAATAATTATATGCGTATTATGTGATGAATTGTACACTAATCTGATGTACACTAACTTTTCCCATCGGAACCTAACGAAATAAAGTGAGTGAACATAAATTTCTTAAAATATATTTTCGAATGTTGGTCATTCTAATTTCACAGATATCTCTGCCATTTAGCGGAACTTCCTTTATGCGTTCGCGCATGCGCGCGATTCTGTATAACTTCGAAGAAATCATTGAGTACGTAGATAAATTCAGAGTGTGGCATAAATCAGTTAACCACTGAATATGATTACAAGGAAAAAAATCAGATTGGCTGAAACTGGGGTTTGAATACGTGACTTCAGATTATGATCTCAATAAAACACTACTGTTTGAGGTAATTTGCTAACTTGGGAACAATTTCCATAGTTTTGTTTTGTATAGATATAAGTTACTTACTTACTTACTTACTCACTGGCACTATCGAACCCGTAGGTTCATGGCCGCGCGGACATAAGCTCTCCATACATCCCTATCCTGAGCTAATCCTTTCCAATCATTTCCTAGATATAAGTTAGATATAAGTTACAGAAATAATATATTTGCATTTTCGGTTAACTTACTTATGCTGCATCCTGAATTTAATAATAATAACAAAAGTGTTTAAGTATCAAATTAATGTTTTTATTACCTCACCTCATGTCCTTTGTCTTCTAGACTGCAGTCTGGGAGCTTATCTCCATCATCAGTAGCCTCTGGTCGACCGGTGTTATGTCGTTTCTTGGCGGTTTTTTTTTTTTACTTCTAACGGTGGACTGATGAACCTCTGGATCAGATCAAAATTTGCGGGAATTACGAAATTCATGAGTTCATCTTTCTTGTTGTTTTGGATGTGAAAAAAATTCACATCCAAAAAAACAAGGAACATAAACTCATGAATTTCGAAACTGCAGCAAATTTTGACCTAATCCAGAGGTTCATCGGTCCACCGATAGAAGTAAGAAAAAAACCGCCAAGAAACGACATAACAACGGTTGACCAGACGCTACTGATGATGGAGATAAGCTCTGAAACTGCAGTCTGGAAGAAAATAGATATGAGGTGAGGTAATAAAGACTTTAATCAAATTCTTAAATTAAACCTCATAGTGTTCATTCCCTGTGAAAGTTAAATAAATGTTTAAGTATCGTTGAAGAACCTTAAAAATATTACGAAATGTTAGTAAAGACAGAAGATATACGTAAAGCAACAATAATACAAAAAATACTATAGGAATATAGGGTAAGGTAATCTAAAGTTGAGCCTAAAGAGGCTCTTATGGCAGCAAATTAATTTGTGAGGACACGGTGTAATATTGTGAAATAAAGAAAGAAAATTTGGAAATATTTTGCAAACATCTGTGAAGTTAATTTTAAGAGAATCTACTGTTTTGCAACATTACCACTATGCAGACATTATTTTATAATTTCATTATTGCAATTATATTATTATTTTTATTTTATTATCATAAGTAATGCCACGAGTGATTTCCAAATTATCGATAAATTCACGACTCACGAAGTGATATTTAATAGATAAATGTTTTTCAGTTTCTTCAGTTTTCTAAACTGTCAATATTAAGAGATTGTTATCTTTTCTAAAGGTGGAATGAATGTTTTTGTTATCTGTATTAGCCAGGTAGTAATCATTTATATCTTTTTACCAGTCTTTAATTAAATTGTTTAGAGGCAGAGTCCTGTTTTTACACTTCGCTAGATGATATTTGGGACATGGATTGTTGCATAATTTACAGATGCAGTCCTCCTTGGGTTCATGGTACATGTTGTTCAGGCATATATTCCCATGAAATCCATGGGCTGCGAAACGTGTGTTTAATAAATATATTAAAAAATTATTTATATCTTTATTTCTAGGAATTACTGGTTAGTAGTGTTGATTATAGTTTCTAAGAACTGGGTCAATTTCTTTTTGATATTTTAATAGATAACTAATGCTATATTTTCTTAAGGGGAATGAATATTTCTTGTTATTTGTATAGTTTGCTAAATGGAAATAGTTTTTATTATTTTGACAATGCCCTTTGTGTTCCTATATTATTTGTTAGTTGTGTAGCCAGGTAGAGTTTTGACAAAACCTCTTTATTCTATTCATGCATTGGAATTTCCCTGGATATATTTCTACTTTTCCACATATGTCTTTTATCGCGATATTAGTAATATATTATATTTTGGTTATTTATTAATTTATTTAATTTTAATACAATGTTTGATATAATTTCCCTAATCTTTGGAATTTTTCTGATTTTTAAGATCTATTATAAGATATGTTTATCTTATGGTATACTTTTAATATATTTTTCGGAATATTTTAGTTTCAGATCCATGCATATTAGAGTTTTATCTTAGAGTATATGTATCCTATCATATTATTCGTTACACCCTTCCATAATTCTAGTTGATGAGTTTATTATTAATCTATAGTTGTATAATTATAATTTTATGTTATATCTTATTAGTGTATTATTTTTTAACATTCAGAAAAACTAATTTGTATTTCGATTTATCATAGCCATAATATGATTGTATTAATTATTTATTGTACCCTAATTATCCTATCCCGAAATAATTTTCTTATAATCTGGCATTTAAATTTACTGTAGCCTATATAGTTTTTTTAACAATACGGATAGATAAACACAAAATTATGCATGTAACGCAAGGATTTTTAACACTCAGTGAATACAATAAATATTTTTAATGAATAATATTGTTAAAAATACAAATGTTTAGGTACAATATCATTCAACTTATATATTATTGTATACTTATTGATTTTGAGTTAATGAAATGATGATTTAAAAACACGTGTGATATTTGTCTATGTGGGAAAATAATATCCCAATGCCATTTCAGTAATAACTGTTGTACTAAACAACCATTGGGATAATAATTTCCCACCATATTTTTCACAATAAATGAGCAAAATAACGCATAATTTGTATATATTCTTGTTTCTTAGTTTCAGTGTGATGCAAAAAGGCAAAAAAAAAGAAACTTTTCTTAAATGCCCCAGTTTCGTGCCCTATAAAGGGAAGGAAGCAAACTAATCATTGAAACATTTTGCAATCGTGCTATGATTTAACAGGTCAAATACTTGAACATTTAAGTTAACTGATTTTTATCTGCTTTCATTGCACTATAGCACTACAGCACTTCCGGGATCTTTCGGTAAGAGCAATCAGGTTCTCTAGACTCGTGCTAGGTTTGCGATTTCAGCGGTGATAGGTAAGGAACAATAGCAGGGAATTGGTGATAAATCTATATTTTAGGCGACATAATAGAAGGTTTTATTATTTTCCTATCTCCATAGTTACGTGTTCACCGCTGAGGTCTCGAGTAGCGTGCTGCCTTGTAACGCAGCGGGCCGGACTTCGATTCCCGGTCGGGACAGTCCCCTGGGTGCTGTTTTTTCGGGGTTTTTCCTCAGCTGTAAGACAAATGTCAGGAAACTTAGGGCCCAACGGTCCCCAAAAATCATCCGGCCGTCATCATCATTCCTAGCCAAGTTAATAGTGCTAGTGTATATATAACTATCCATCCATAGTAATTCTGCCCAAGGGTATGTGTTTCACTGCAATCATAGCATTTTCATGCTGTTCTTTGCAGCTTTACTAGGGAATTATAGATATGGTACCTTCCCGTTGCTTTCCACACCGGTGAAGGATGATTTTTTATTTTAACAGGAGTATATAAAATTGAATGCACTGGTTGGTTCTAATTTTTGGGATCCTTTCTGTAGGAAAAACAAAAAGAAACCTAAAAATTAGAACCAAAGAACACATAAGAAATAAAAATGGGGAAATGGAAAAATCTGCAGTTGCTGCTCATGTTTGTCTGAAAAACATAATATATATTCGGACACTAAATTATTAAAACAGAAAATACAAAAGAGCTGACTATTTGGGGAAAAATCTATATTCAGAAGAACAAATAACAGAGTTATGTATTTTGAAATACCTTGTTTGGAGGTTCTTTGGCCATCCACAGGATGGAGCTGACATCGACATCCAGAGTGTGTAACATATATCTAACCAGTCTGGACAAGCTGACGATAAAACATAATTGTTTCGAAACATGTCCAAAAACTGATTTTTTGACTAACCTAACCAAACATTTTGAAAGTTTTTTCCAAAAAATGCTAAGTCAGTTGACTTAGTGTTGTTTTTGAAAAATATTTTCATTATAATTTATTTAAAATGACATGAAATTATACAAAAATAAATAACATAAATAGTTGTCTAAGAACTTTAAAACAATGAAAAATGTTTTTACATTTACATTTAAGTTTTCTGAAAAGTTTAAAAAATGACTTAGCACCCTTTGGAATACACGTCTTCAATTTATAATATAAACTTTTGGGACAATAACGGTAGCCTTCTATTGTACCTGGTACCCACTATATGCACTCTGCCCAGCTTCGTCTGATCTCTGGACTATAGAGATTCAGATATTTTCATGTTATAACGCATCCCTTATATTACAAATTACATTCTGAAAACACTGTGGTACGTAATTTTTTTTTCGCAATGTGGACTCGTCTGGGACCCTTTTGTTTATGCACTTTTCTAAGCAACTTAAAAGCTACACATTACTCAGTTTATACAATGGAATGTTAGCATTCTCTAGAGATAAACACAAATCTTTAGAAAAATTGTCACTTGAACTGTATTGTTCACCTACTATGCTTATGTTGATTTAGAGAAAACGTCTTGTTAACCTTGTCCTTGCGACGGAGTGTATTATGTTGCATAAATTCATTTTTTTTAATTTGTTTAAGCACTCTTTTCTAATACGAGAGAAAACACTAATTTGCCGACTTCACTAAATATATATTTTTCCAATCTCGTTTACATATTTATCTAACACGGAATGTAGTGATGCTTTTGTGAATGGCATTCCTCAATAAAACCACTGTACCATTAAAATAAATAATTCCTCAATTGCCATACATCACACATCACTTCTTTGTTCTTCGGCTTTTTTATTTTCATTGAATTCGCCGCGGCTCTTATTATTTTTTATTCCATGCCCCAGGTTGTCATTTCGACATTTCTGGCGTTCTCTCCTGGCATTTTAATTATTAATTATTATTATTATTATTATTATTATTATTATTACTACTATTATTATTGTTATTATTATTATTATTATTATTATTATTATTATTTAACGTGCAATACATTAAAAAACTTAATTGCAAGTAGCAAAATTAATTCAATAATAGCTGGTAAATTATTACTCGCGAGTTGACAATATTATTTGAATAAATTCATTGTTGTCTATAATTTAAAAAAATTACTGTTTATTAGTCTCGATTGAAAATTATCAGATTTTACAGAACTATATTACGTCGCTGTTGCATAGTCGGTAGAGTCCCTACCTTCCACTCCGGCGACTCGGGTTCGATTCCCGGTAGGGTAATGGATTTTTAAAAAAATCTCAACCTTAGGACTGGGTGTTTGTCGTGTCCTAGTTGTACCCATTGGGTTTAATTCATCTAAAAAAACTTTCATGACAATTTTTGTATGCATCTGAGAATCAGTCAGTCCCAGAATACGACCTGGCGGGCACGCGTTGCCATGGAAACCCTTCTTGCTGTTAATGCTGTATACAGTGGAAGAAATTGGTATAAAGGCACTTGTTCGAAGTGTGAACACAAGTTTATTTACTCTTTCTTTGGCATTTTTCTATCTTAGTTTAGGAAGTGCTTTAGTATAAAACACACACAAATAATGTCAAAATGAATTAATCATTTTCGTCCAAAAAAGTACATCAAAACTGAAACCACTCTCACATATGGATGGAAATTAGTATAAAGGCACTTTGTGTATTTCACAGATTAAACCAAAAAGACTGAGTACAAAGTTTGAAACAAAGTTCTAAAATTTAGTTGAACCTCCATTGTTCTTAATTACTTGGAAGATTCTCTTTGGAATTGACTTCATGAGGGTGTTTATTTCTTCCACTGAGATTGAAGCCCTCTCTTATCGAATAGCATTTTTCAACTCAGTCATTGTCCAAACTGCCGTCCATTGCGATACACACGCCTTGCCAGGATCCCCCATAAGTTCTCAATCTGGTTTAAATCAGGACTTCTAGCTGGCCACGTCATAAGAGGTATTTCTTTCTTCCTGAACCATTCCTTTGATTTGGCAGACACGTGAATGGAAGCATTATCTTGCTGAAAAATTAGATATTCGCCAAATTCCTCATACATTCGTATCAATTCGGACTCCAGACGCTCCTCAGTGTAGGACTCAGAATTCATCTTGGTGCGTATCCATGCCAGTTTTGATCTTCCTTTAAAGCAGAATGCTGCCCAAATCATAACGCCTCCACCACCGAAGTTTCTACTCATTCTAACTTGCTCTTCAGTACGGAAGTCGTGCCAGTAATACTGAAAGCCATCAGGCCCGTCCAGATTAAATTTCTTATTGTCACTGAATATTACTTTATTCCATTCTGAGGCCAAGGACATGTGTTCTTCAGCAAAAGTCATTCTAGCTTTCTTATGTGCATTGTTCAGACGTCTGGCTGTTAATTACAACTTCAAATCAGCCTGGATTTGAGAAGAAAACATCCTCTTACCTTTTGCTTTACGTAAAATGAGAGGTTTAGTGCGCTCAGACAATTTTCTTGTCGGTCCATTCATCCCGTTTTTTCTATATTCTGAGCCCAATTTGACAAAATTATCAATGACACATCTTGAACGTCCCAATTTCTTAGCTATTTGTCGATAGGAAAAGCCCATTTCCTTCAAGGCACTAACTCTTGATTTATCTTCATTCGATATAGGCCTTCCACGCGGCATTGTACATACTACTGACTTGCAAACTGATGAACGATGGTCACAGACACGTCTTCTCCATATAACTGCAGTGTTTTGTTTACATTTATGTCTGTGTATGAGCCAAACGTTGACCTGCCTGTATACCGATTTCCACCCCTAGGACAGCGTTTTCTTAGTTTTTACGTAATATTTACAAATATAATAAATACAATATGTGGAGACCTGTATGAAATTAAGTCGTAGATAATTATGTGGTATGCCCTATTCCCCTAGCGTGGAACCGAAATATGAAAAATGCAATATATGGCATTGGAACACGCACCTATAATGAATTATTTTAATTAGGGCCTACGTTTAAATTCAGTTGGTGAAGAATAGTCCTCACTACAGGCCAATCATTCCAATAATTGGTGACTTTATTTAAGGAAGAATATATACGAATGTTATACTTACTTACTTACTCACTGGCACTATCGAACCCGTAGGTTCATGGCCGCGCGGACATAAGCTCTCCATACATCCATATCCTGAGATAATGCTTTCCAATCATTCCCTGTATAATCTACCTCCCTCAAATCATAGTTAATTTTATTCTCCCACCTCATTCTTGATCTACCAACTGGGCGTTTTCCCTCTGACTTTCCTACAAGAAGCTTCCATGCAAGTCTTTCATTCCCCATACGTGCAACATGTCCTGCCCATCGCAGTCTACGAGACTTAACTGTTCTTATTATATCTGGCTTCCTATAAAGACCATGTAGTTCATTGTTAACTAGTCTTTTCCATTCACCTGTTTGTTCATCTCTCTTTGGTCCAAAAATGTTCCTAAGTAATTTATTCTTAAATACTTGTAATCCCCTTTCCTACCTTAAAGTAAGAGTCCATATACTGTCTAAATTTAATTTTGAAACTATGGCCGTTATTTATATAGTAGTAAGATGATCTACTCAACTCCTTTCAGGAACAAACGTTCAGTTTATAAAGCTCAACACAACACAAGGTCCAAACCGAACGGTTCATGCCTTAAAGCCAATGTTAAAGATCTAATTGACCTTATACAAAAATGTCCTAACCAATATGGCATATCAATAATGTCCATTAGGAGAAATATCCAATCTGAAACTGTCAATTATTATTTTGTACACGCTTCAAGAACTTGAAAGTTTACATTTCATCTTCAACAACCTCGACTATTCATTAACCATGTAAACAATTGACTTAAGGTGACCTACTTATCTGGCCAAATGCCTTATGTTATTTTATTGCAGGACTGTCTCCTTTCTTGTGCAATTTTCTGTAACCATTACTGAAATGAATGATCGAGTATTATCATCTTCTTCTTCTTCTTATTTACCTTTGGTTTCTTTTGCACATAACCTATATATATATAATATATATATATATATATATATATATATATATATATATATATATATGGTATAAATTTGAAATTAACCAAGGTTTAAGACATGGATGTGGACTATCTCCATTACTGTTTATTCTATATCTAAATAAAATTGTCTAGGAGTGGAAAAAACTAAACCCCCCAGGAGTAAAAATATGTAGAGGAAACCAAATACAAACAATAATCTTCGCAGATGATCAAGTACTTCTAGCGGAGAATGAAGATGATTTGCAGAGATCAGTGTTTAAATTGCAGAATACCCTGGAAAAAATACAACATGAAAATATCTGAAAATAAAACCAAATCCATGGCAATCACTGGAAAGGGACTTTCGAGAGTAAAAATAATAATAAATAATAAACCAATAGAACAAGTAACACACTTTAATTAGTTAGGTATAATATATCACAGTTTCATAATCAAAAAGATGTGGAAACAAATTTACAAAAATATAACAGATTAAATGGTATAATTAGGAGAAATTTTGGAAAACAAATGAGGAAAGAAATCCAATTGAGATTTCATAATGCCATAGACAAACCTGCTCTACTATACGGAAGTGAATGCTGGACACTTCGAGCAAAAGATAAATCCCGCATTAATAGTTCACAAATGAGATTCCTCCGATCACTAACTGGAGTAACATTAAGGGATAGAATGAAAAGTGATGAGATAAGGATGCAGTGGAATAGTAGGGAAATGGTTGAACATATACAAAATTATCAGATTAAATGGTTCCAACACGTCCAGAGAATGTCAAATTCCCGTTTAGCAAAGATGATTTACCACCTCAACCATAATGGCAAAAGAGACCTCGGAAGACCCTTCAACCGATGGAAAGATCAGTTTTTGTAGTCGCAGAACGGGCATCATCACCCAATACTGCATTCGGAAGAAGAAGAAGAAGAATATATATATATAGTTCTTCAATCATGGAAAGGAAATGGCTCAGTGGTCAAACAGACCTATGTACTCTGTTACTGCTGCAAATGTATGTACTTTTTTTTTCTGAATACGTCAATAAATTTCACTCATTCCTATCATTGTTTTGCCACGCTGTATTATATTTATGCTGAGAAGACATAATGCATAAATATAGGCAACAGAAGAATGCAACACATTACAAATTACGATAATATCCTACCTATTTTCCTAAATGGAAAAATCATTCCCTACAGTACAGTGATTGAAAATCTGGGAATCTATATGGACGGTCACTTAGACTAGAACGTCCAGGTGAATAATGCCTGCAAGAAAGTGTTTTCAATTCTTCTCTCCTTGAATAGATTTAGAAACATATTTCACATGAAATTAAGAAACTTAGACTACTGTAATGCCCCACTTCGATTATTGTAACAACCGACGTATGTAACGGATTACAGTGTGCTCATAATCCATGCATTCGATTTGAATTCAATAACCGTAGTGGGATTTTTTCCCAGAACAACAAGATTGTATATTTCTCCTAATGGACATTATTAATATGCCATATTGGTTAGGACATTTTTGTGTAAGGTCAATTAGATCTTTAACATTGGCTTTAAGGCATGAACCTTTCCTTTCAGGTATTATTTTGGCTTCGTATAAAATGACCGAGGAACTCTACATTCATAAGTCTTGCTATTCCAAATTCTGAACACACACTCTTACCAAGTTAATTGTCGATGCGTTTTCAAAATGTATCGGCTCATCAAAACTTAGACACAAGTTCTCAAGAGACTTCTTTACTTTCGATACCACAGCACTGGTCATGTTTATACCCTAAATTAAAGCCGGTTATTTATTCCCATATAATAATAAGAAAATGGTTTCTTAATAATAATAATAATAATAATAATAATAATAATAATAATAATAATAAGGGTTTTTTATTTTATATTTAAATATAATTATATTTATTTCTAGTAAGAATGGAAATACGATTGATTTAGAGAATTCCATTTTTTTATAAATATATAAAAAATTCAAACTGGTCAATATAAACTGTTAATACAGTTACATGTATTTCTAACTAATTTATAATATGTAAAAATACTTTAAATATTTGAATTGATACTTTTTATAAACAGCCGAATTTTTGATGAATAACAGATTAGTGTGGCGAAAAGCTCAAATAATGTTCAAAGTCACAAGCGATTGTTTTAATTATTGGGTACAATTAGCAATGACCCAGTTAAGGTCAGTAATATATCAGGCTAAAAATTATTATAGATTTGCTATGATTACATACGTGTTACAATTATATAATTTACTTACACACTTACTAATCGAAAGAAATATACATATTGCCTAAATTACAATCTCTTAAATATGTCTCTGTCACATAAGAATTAGTTTCTTTTCTTAACTGGAAGGTGGACGACTTCTGTAATCTGTGAACCCTCAAGTAACTTAAAACAAAGGGGTTATTAATCGGCTGTAATGGAGTATGATCAAGTATTATTTAGAATCCGCACGCGATCAATTAAAAGTATAGGGCCCTCGATTGCATAAGGGAGCCTAAATAATCATGCGCATACACTTCGCTCAAAGTTCTGAAATGTATGGTATGAAATTTGAATACATCAAGATGTGTGCCACTCGTGTGAAGTGCGTCGGATAATAAATAGTGCGTTCTACGAAATATCCAATTATTTATGTGGTCACTAGGTCAAAGCGATAACAATTATATATATCTATCGAAGTGTTAAGACGAGCCTACATTCTGAAATTATAATAGTAAAATATACGTGTTTTTTTGTGTTTGTGTTTTTTGTTTTCCACTCATAGGCGTGATACAAGAAATACGAAGTGTGTATGGTATAAGGTCCCGCGCCGTAGCCGAGTGGTTAAGGCATGAAGCCTTGACGCAGAGCTACGGGACTTGCGCTAGTTCGAGTCTCCATGGGGGAAGAAATTTTCTCATGGTATTTCGGCCAGTATGGGACCGGTACCCACCCAGCATCATGAGGCATTTGGGTAGCTACAATAAGTAGCGACTCCAGGTTGAGAAAACCAGCTATAAAGGCTGGGGGAATCGACATGATGACCACATGCCACTCCAATACTGGCTGATGATCATCTACCTCTGTGATTGACGCATGTGGATATTAGGCCAGCAGCCGGCTGGTAGGTTAAGGGCCATCTAGGCCTGTCGCGCCAGGAGTTTTAAGTTTTTGTATGGTATAAGGGTGGAAAATGATTGTGTTTTATAGCATATTTGTAGAATTGCTTACAGGTACTGAATTAAGTTGCCTACATTATTTAGGGATGAGTCCGACGGGCATATCAGATCCTAGCAAGGGTCAGAAATGGACATTGCTCGTTTAATAAGATGGGCATACCCCTCTGATTAATCTCTCAGAGGCAATTTGTAGCAGAAATAACTGCACTAATTAATTTTATTATTAAACATGATTATTAAACATGTGGGGGCACGCCGTAGCGTAGTGGTTAAGGCACTGAGCTACAAGCCGGAGGGTCTAGGGTTCAAGTCCCGTTGGGGTCAGGATTTTTAAACTGACCCAAACTTTCTGGCGGCACTATGGTCCTGGGGTCGACTCAGCCTCTAACTGAAATGAGTACCAGACGCTTGTTCTGGGGTAAAGGCGGCTGTCACGCAGGGCTGACAACCCGGCTGACATAAAGTGCCGATTGTCTAGAAAAAGTGGGATCCTTAACCTCCTACTACTACCCCAAGGCCTCCTGAGGCCTGTTGTGGGATCACTTTACCTTTACCTTTATTAAATATGTAGTTACACTGTCCAAAAAAGGTATCGTGAGAACCTTTTCCTCAATCTGTTAAGCTTGAGTATATAAAAAGACATTTCTGTCCATTGTATCTCAAGTTTTCTTTGAAGATGGACACATGTAAGTTAAATTGTTTTACAGCCGGGACTAATTCTTTCTCTAATAATACGGTCACAGCTGGAGACGAAACGTCCCTTGTCCGGCTCTGGAAACCCATCCTTCCAGAGAGATAAATGACGGTCAGTCTTCGGTGTCGAAGACCAGTAGACCGCCTGTTGTAATGACGACAGTAGCCAAAAACTATGTCCATATGTTTCTGTAAAATAATTACCGATTTCCGGCGTCATTAGCAAACTTCCCACCAGCCGTGTGAAAAACACACCCTGGAAATACATGGACCAATGATTGTCCCGAGATTCTGGTTTAATTATAGTGGGAACCATAATGCCCAATCAGAGTCCATAAGTAAATATTATTCTGCGAGTAAGGCGTTTTTTTTATATATGTTAATTATATGTTCAGCCAATGAAAATATTGGTTTTGTAAATTGTATTTGTAAGATGGAGTTGGATATATTCCGAATATCGTGAAAGTAGTCTGCTCCGGGAAGGATTCCCGAGAGGACCGAAATTAACATAAGACTCCCGCGCGGGATTAATTGTTTGAGTTCCGCGGCAGTGCGGACTCGTATATTTCGCCGGTCGCAGGCAAGCGACCGATTATACACACTAAATGTGTTAAGCCAAGTGCGGCAAGTATTAAAAGTTAATTTTAAAAGCATCAGTGTGCTGGTCGAGTGAAGACCGGTAATTATCAGTGTTTCAAAACGCGATAGATTCGCCAAAATATTAATAAAATTGGTCCGGTGTCGACCGCTGTTCGCACTTGTACTTTTCCGAAGTGAATAATACCGGAATATATCCAAATAAATCCGATGTTCTAGAATTGGAACTGTAACAGTTCCAATGTTCTGGAATTGAAACTGTAACAGTGGATCGCCTTGGGCTACATGTTGATTAATAAATATATATATTTGACATCAGTGTTATCTTGGTAAGCCTCCTGATTGTGCTCAGTGTCCTTAGTTCGCTCCTCACCTTATCCCACGGTGAAAATCCACAACCCTGAGTCTTTGCCTTGCGCAGGCCTATCCCTCTTCGTTCCCGTCATATATGGCTTACCCAACGTTGAGGCTGAACATTAGATTTTTTCGCCGTGGTGTACCACCGCAGTGATACGAGTACGAGGCCAGCAGCAGTTAGCACCGACATCGGGCGGATAATAGCTGCCACAATCATTGAAATTCGTGGAGTAGCTGCCAAACGGAGGATTTGGAATATACGGGTCAAGTAAGCAGAGACGACTAGCAGTGAGTCACAAAGAAAATTTATTTTTTTTATTGAATGTGTATAGTCCACCGCTGTGGTCTCGAGGTAGCGTGATACCTTGTCACGCAGCGGGCCCGGGTTTGATCCCCGGTCGGGGCAGTTTTTCTGGGTGATGTTTTTACCGGGGTTTTTCCTCACCTGTAAGGCAAATGTTAGGAAAACTTTAAGGCCCAAATGGTCCCCGAAATCATATGGCCATCATCATCATCCTTATCATTATCACCATCATCATCCTTCACCGGTGTGGAAAGCAACGGGAAGCTACCACACCTACAATTCCCTAGAGAAGCTGCAAGCATAGCATGAAAATGCTATGATTGCAGTGAAGGACCTGCCTTCGGACAGAATTACTATGGATGGATGGAAATGTGTATATGTACTGTAGCAGTGTCGCAGTTTTTATATATGTGTAATGCTAGTAGTTGGCTTTTCCAATAAGGGTCTCTAATGCGGTTGCGCAGTAAACGTATAGTGAATTTACAGAGTACTAGTAAATATATTAAAAGTAAAATGATTAGTCTTAATGAAAAAGATGAGTGTGCGCAGGGGCAGGACCTGATGGAATCCACAGCTAATAGCCAATGTGATAATGATAGTGAGCTTAACATAGGCCTAGTCAACTCAAGTTCAAACAAATCGCGTGATAACGCGGAAAGTAGGGAGCAAATTAACGTGATACAGGGTGCTTCCCCAATAAGTGTAAAATATTTATTTCTTGTCATACAATCATGGAAGCAGGAAATGAAGTATAATATGAAAAGACTTGAAAATAATATGCAAGCTTTGAGAAGCGAAATTAGCGAAGACATTAAAAAAGCAGTAAAACAGGAAATTAAATCCTGCAATGACACGCTTAGGTCGGAGTTAAAAAGGGAATTTGAGTTGACTATTCAAGCCACTAATAAAGACTAGTTTCAATTGAGACTAGTGTACAGCAACAGGCTGATAGCGTAAATAAAAATGTGCATGAACTTAGTGCTACTGTAAGCAACCTAATAGACGAACACGATGTGAACTGAGTGATCAGATAGGCGGGTTACGTACCGAAATGTCTAGTACATTCGCTATCCATGCAAAAAAAAATAGAGGTATTGGAAAAAAATTGTGAACTTGCGGAATCCAGAATAGTGGAAAATATAGACGCAGTCAATCGAACTTTTAGCGATAGAGATAAAGAAATAGAGTACTTAAACTCGTAAAGTATATGTAATGAGTGAGAAAATCAAGAAATTAGAACGAAATAAAGGTAATGATGAAGGACTAAGCCGACAAGACACGGTTGAAGCACCATGTTCGTCGAACAATAATGTTAGTCGAGTAGAGTCGGCCGACTTTACCCCGAGGGCGGGAAATTTAAGCCCGGGTGTACAGTTGAACGAATGTGGTGAGGAAAGTGTATCATGTGGTTACTCGTCACAACCTCTCCACTCATATATTATGGATATACCCTTGCCAATGTACGATGATAAAGATGACGCGAGCCCTACAGAATTCCTAAATGAAATGGATGAGTATCTGAAAATAAAAATGATCCCGAGACAATATTACATGTATGTTGTCCGGAAAAGTTTAAAAAATCACCCTCTCATTTGGTTAGAGCTCACGCTCCCGCCTGATGCCACTTACGAAATGTTTAAACAGGACTTCAGGAACGAATTGTTTAACACTGATAAGCAGTTAAAAATTAGAGACGAGTTGCGCAATGGTATATTCAGAGAAAATTGTGGGATGTCGTTCTCGGAATATTTCTTAACGTTAGCAAGGAAATCCAAGTTAATCTCTCTACCCATATCAGATACGGAATTGATTCAAGTGTCAATTAATCATTATCCCATGTCAATAAAGCACAGTTTACTAGTGGCGAAAATTCAAAACATAGGGAACAAGATAGAAATATTACAGGTGTTAGAGGGTTTAGGTTTCAGCTGAAAAGCGGCATAGAAATGTGGAGAGGGATCAATTGAAACCAAACGTCGCCAATAACGAGCATAGAGTGTACAGAGAGGCAGGTTGCCTTAATAAAATTGTAGAAAATCAAAGGACGTCGAAATGATAGATATAGAGACAGGGGTAATTATTATAAGAAAAATATTGGGAACAATCAACCCAGTGGTAGCCGCAATGATAATCGCCAGATAAATATGTGTACCGTCGAACAGAAGGGAGATAGGTCCCGCAATCAATTTAAAACGGACGGATTGACTCCGGTCGATATGTGCCTAATAAACCATTTCAGGCAAACAGAAATATTGAGAACGACAACACACACCAGGTGTATCTGAGCAGGTATAATTCTGACCATGCACCTCATACAGAAGGGGATGTGCCCTTTATGGAGAAAAGAACTGGGTCACAGACAAGGGCATTAAACCCGGGCGCGCAATCTTTTAAAGCCCTTGAAGAATGTCGCGAAAATGAAAGTCCGAATATAACTGTTCGGTCTGAAATATTTTCCCATGGCCGTCACATGTTGAAATCACTTACATGTTAAACTAATATAACATGTAGATACTGTATTATTATTCGAGCTACATATCACAATAAATCACTGATTCTATAATATAATTTTCCAAAAGTGTATTATTTTAATCTAATATTAGTGGTAGAACTTGTAATTTTCCAAACCTGTAAAAACACGCAAAATTTTACCAATTTGTTGTTTAATGATTTGGTCGTATTAATTCGTTTTATTTTAAAATACTCTTTTGTTAAACCATACTTTAGTCCTTCCTAGTCGTAAATGTAATTGCATTCTAATGTTCTATATGCCTTAAATGTGTCCTATAATTGTTAACTGCAAGCTATGGCCAGTCAGTCACAGAACACGTATAAAAATTAATGTACACAACATAATAATTGATGGAATATAATTTATTCTTGGATTCACAACTAACAAAAAAGTATTGAAGACATTTTCTTGTAAAGTCATTATTTTTTCCCGCTAGTGTCCCGTGACTGACTGACTTTTCTTACTATCATATGCATGCTAATACGCATGATGTAGTCAGATGCTTGCTGCACTCCGCTGAGGATTAACATAAACATGGTTTAGGAAATCTAGTATACTGTTCGGCTCAGCTGTTCCATAAAATATTTACTGATCCTTTTTCTGTGTCAATTTCAGCTAAAAGGCAGTTAGCGTAAGCATTTAAATGTATTCAGGAAAAAAGGTTGCAGTAAACGAATCAGCCATACTTGTTGATTTCTCAGAAAATTATACCTACAAAGGACAAAATTAAATCTAGGCAGTTGATTGGAAAAATTAGCATATCTCAATATTATCTGTTGTTGCCTAGTTTAGATGGAATGTGACAGAGAAATTCAGAAGAAATACTTTGTTCTATTGTAAGGTTATGTGACACATAGCAAGTATGCTATAGATATTTGCTATAGAAAAGTGTTTCTTTCGAACTATAGTGATTTCTTCCAAAACTTGAGGTGATAACAATTTTCAGATGGAGCAGATGGTAATACAAATAGGCCTATACATTTACCAATGTGATACTTCTTACTTGCATATTTGGATTTTGACATAAAATGGAACTTTTTTAATCGTACCATAGAAAGGGGTCTATAGATGCGATTGGCGGCCAAGTAAAATGGATGGCACGGATATATGAGAAATCTGGAAAGAATAAACAAAATGGTGCAGAATTATGTAATATGAGCTGTAAAACCAACCAAATAACTGGAGTCACAAAATGATATAGAAGAAGTAAATATTTTTTTAGAAAGAACAATTTGAATTCTTGAATCTATCAGATACTCATTGCGTATACAACGTGAAAGCGTTGGACCCGTATGTTATAGAGCATGCACAACTGTCAAACAAAAAGCGCAACAAATTCATAAGTTAATAATAATAATAATAATGATTTATTTTAGCTGGCAGAGTTAAGGCCATAAGGCCTTCTCTTCCACTCAACCAGCGAATAGTAAAATTATACAAAAATTACGTACATATTACAATTTTAAGATATTAAAATACAGACTAAACAAAATACAATGATGATGGATCTAATACTAGCTAATGCTAACAAAAACATAGAATATAATAAAATTAAAATGATATAAAATAAAGTAAGTAGCTTCCTACATGATTATTAATAGAATGCTCTATGTAGTTGTTATGTAGTTAATGTTTTCATTGTGTCGAACTTAAGATATCAGTTAATTTGGATTTAAATAATGATAGCGATTGACAGTCCCTGACATGACTGGGAAGTGAGTTCCATGCTCTAGCCATAGATATTGTGTAAGATTCAGAGTACAGGCAGGTCCTGTGTTGTTGTATCAAAAGTAAAGAAGAGTCTTGTGATCTTGTTCCTAAATTGTGATGAACCGATAAATGTTGAAAACGTGTTGTTAAATAAGTTGGTAAATACGTGTGCAGAATTTGGAATAGTAAGGTATGTGAATGTAAAGTTCTTCTGTCATTTAGGCGTAGCCATGATAAGGCCTGAAATGAAGGAGACACGTGGTCATAACGACGGAGATTGAATATAAATCGAATACACGCATCATGAGCACGCTGTAGTCTGTCAGATAGATCAGTTGTCAGATTAGTCAGTAATATGTCGCAGTAGTCGAAGTGTGGCATTATAAGAGTCTGTACAAGTATTTGTTTTAATTTTGTAGGAAGGAAGTTTTTAAAACTATTTAGGGAGTGAAGAATTGAGAACACTTTCTTGCAGGTATTATTCACCTGGATTTTCCAGTCTAGGTGTTGGTCCATATAGATACCCAGATTTTTTATTACTGAGCTGTAGGGGATATTTTTGTCATTTAGGAGAATGGTAGGGATATTTCCGTAATTTATAATGCTTTGGATTCGCCGATGTCCTATAATTATGCACTGTGTCTTGTCAGTATTTAGATTAAGTCCATGTTTCTTCGACCATTGGGAAATTGAGTCTAGTTCGTGTGTTAAAAAAATGAATGGCGTGACAGGCCTAGAAAGCCCTTGGCTGTTAATCTCACATCCTAGTATATCAATCACAGAGGTGGACAATCATCTAACCAACATATAGGGTGACACGTGGTCAGAATGTCGGATACCCCAGCCGTTATGCCTGGTTTTATCGACCGCAACCTCTAAATATTGTAGCTGCCCAAAATCTTCATGATTCTGGGCGGGCACCAATCCCATTGTGGCCGAAATTCCATGAGAAAATTTCTTCTCTCATGGGGACTTGAATCAGTGCTCTCTATTGAGACATGTTGACTCAAACCATTCAGTTACAGCGTGAGACTTCATGCGTGACAGGAAAAATTATTTTTATTAATGGGTCAAGTCAGGTCAAGTTAGCGGCGAAGACTAGAGAGAGAAACGATCTCATATACATCGATGTTATGATGTGAGTCATCAGAACTCGGGCTAATTAGAGTTATGTTTTTATGGTTGTTTAAAAGTAGATTTCACTGCGTCAGCAATTGTTTACTAACTACAGCATACTAATGCGATATACGATAAGTTGTTTCGAAAGTACATGCACTCTGATAAATAAGTAACTTATTAAGAATGTGTATACATTCTGCAAGGCTTACATTTTTCATTCAGTGGTTCAATCTGGGAAATAAAAAAATATTAATTCTTACATCAGGTAAACTGTAATAAACTCCACTCCAAGCGCGAAAGACCTAGAAGGCCCTTGGTCTACCAACCAGCTGCTGTCCTCACGTCCACATGTGTTATAATGACAGATGTAGACGATCATAAGCCATTGTTGGGGTGACATGTGGTCAGCATGTCCGGTCCCCCAGCCGTTATAGTTGGTTTTATCAACCTGCAGTCGTTACATATTGTAGCTACCCAAATGCCTCACGACGCTGGGTGGGCATCGGTCCCATACTGGCCGAAATTCAATGAGAAAATATCTTCCCCCATGGGGGCTCGAACCAGCGCAAGTCCCATAGATCTGCGGCAAGGCTTCTTGCCTTAACCACTCGGCTATGGCGCCGGACAAAATTGTAATCAATACAATGTCCATCCATCTATAGTAATTCTGCCCAAGGGCAGATCTTTTCATTGCAATCATAGCATTTTCATGCTATGCTTTGCAGCTTTACTAGGGAATTGTAGGTGTGATAGCTTCCCGTTGCTTTCCACACCGGTGAAAGATGATGATGATGATGATGATGATGATGATAAGGATGATGATGGCCATATGATTTCGGGGACCGTTTGGGCATTAAAGATTTCCTGACATTTGTCTTACAGGTGAGGGAAAACCCCGATAAAAACCTCACTCAGAAAAACTGTCCCGACCGGGATCGAACCCGGGCCCGCTGAGTGACAAAGCATCATGCTACCTCGAGATCACAGCGGTGGACAATTACGTATATAGGCCTATATACTGTGACAAGTCATTCACACAGCCTCCTGTGTAAATCTATAAATAAATCCCTATCGGCAATAATAATCAGATAAAATTATAATATCATTGAATGAAGCAGTTACTGGACTTAGGTCAAATTTGTATTCAAATTGATCAGGGAAGCGAGTGGAACCTGATTATGTAGGATCAAAGGTCATATAAAACGATCCAAAGAAGTCAGCATCAATGTAATTAAATTACTAGTTATTTAGTAGGGTACTGGCAACTCAGGTAATGTCACCCTTTCTTTTGTTAAGACGGAAGTGGCTGACACATGATAATAACTTAGTAATGACAAAATCCTTTGCTCGACAGATTGAGTAGAAATATCTTCTAAGCCTGCAGTTAACTGATTTATCGTGATAACCATAACCCATTAGCTAAATGTACAAGCGGGGGGTTTTACCTGACACAAACAACGCTAGCAAAAGTGTGGGAATATGGCAATTTTCTAGCGTCTGAAGCCTAGGAAAAAACCCAAGCCTAAGAAAAAAACCCAAGACTAGCTAATGTTTGTGACCCGACTGTACGTGAAGCCAGCACGGGAAAAAAGGTCCAACCTCTGAAGGCGTAAATCGCCAATGATAAATTTATAACACCCCCGGGATCAAAATAGGAGGGTGCATTAACCAATTATATGTTTCGTTATATGTGCCTAAGCACTGACCTTAGGTCCACGAGATCGAGGTAGTGGAAGTAACTAGTTTACCTAATAGGCGAGAGAGGCTTCTCCTCGTCACTTCTCGTATACAATTAAACAAAGCCACTTCTCGTATACAATCAAACAAAGTCACTTCTCAAAAACACTTCGTTCTGAAAGTTAAATAAAGTCACTTCATATATACAATTACTTGCAGTTTATAAAAGATAAGAATAAACTACTTTTACCAGACCTTCTTTACACATTAATTCTGCCCGACGAAGTCCTCGTGGAATCCCTACATAAGAACCTCAACTCTACCGATTACCAACCTGAGCAACCTAAGTTCTCACACATGGAGAACTCCTTCAGTATTCCTAGCGTCACTAAATCACACCTACACCTCTTCACCTCTTTACCCCAACAATAACCCTCCAATACGTATATATATATATATATATATAATATATATATTATACACACACATGCATACAATTTTAGTAGGTATATTTAACAATAGAGAAGGCACCTTGTTATGAAGTATTTAATAGTTTCGTTATTTTATATAATTTAAAATGGTAAATGTTAAGCGAGTTAATTTAATTACATAATTGATTTAAATTAATATTTATTTTACAGCAAAATTTAATTCAATAATTTTCGTAGAATTGATAACGTATTTGCAGTTCTTTATTAATTTCTGTTACCGAAGCTGTTTATCTAGTTTCATAGTATTTTGTTACATTTGTGTAACATTTGCTTTTTGAAATTATAAATTAAATGAGAAATGTCAGACAGTCACAAAAATAATGTCAGTCAATCACACATCAAATATTAGGTCATAACTTCGGTTTTGATTGTGATTTTGGTTAATTTTTTTATTTAAAATATAACTTGAAATGTGCCCTCCAAACGGTATTTTGGAAAATTGAATTAAGAATCACATTTCAGAGAACGGTGTAGATGAACATGTTAAGCTATATGATGAGTTGACATTTATGTCAGTCAGAAACACGTACTTTGATAGATAATAAATAATAGTGTTTTTCTTCAGATATTGTATATTTATGTACAATCTTAATCAGACACTTTTCCTCTATCATATCACGTACATAACACCTCTAATTTCAACCAGTTATGCAAGCATTTTGCAGCAAAAGTATATTGTAAATGTCAGTCAGTCATGAAACAGGAACCCCTGCAATTGTAGGTTAAAATGTTTCAAACATATTGATATAAATTAACAAAATTAATTAATCAACAAATTCAAAAGTTTATAGTCCGTCCGTTTTTTGACAGCATTTTTGTCCTCCAGTGTGCTGTTTACTTGGGAAGTTTTTCAACCCTGGACAGCTAAATTACTAATGGCTATCAGTATGTGGCTTTCCTGGTGTAATCTTGGCCTAAACGGCTTTTTGTTAGGAATTTAGTGCTGGATATGGTCACAGAATGTGGACATGCGCTGTGATGGTGTTTCAACGTCATGTTCTTATGTTTACCACTTTTGCCCTTATGGAGGATGGTCTATAGTGAATATGTTTCTGTGGACTGTATGCCATTGCGGTAATTCTCCTATCGTGCGCACTATTGGGTAATCATGTTCGAAAATGTTTTGATGCATTTTGGTAACTTGATCTTTCACTATTGCATCAAGATAGGGAAATTTAGCTGCATCGTGTAGCTCTGCTATCCTTGTGTACATAGGAGCCGATAATATAATTTTGAGGCAACGATTCTGAAATATTTGAATTTTCTTTTTATGTTTTTAGCAAGGATACTCAAAGCCTCACAGCCGTACAAGAGCATGCTCCGGATTACAGTTACATATAATGTATTTTTAATCCATTGCGATAGTGTTGTTGACCTGAAGAACGGTTATAATACACCGTGATTCAAAATTGACTTTACAAATTTACAAGCTTATAGAAATTTATTTAGAAGACCTACAGAATTGGTTTTAATGTCATATGATAGCACAACTCATCACGTTTTCACCGACATAGTTTTATAGTACCCAGTTCTCTTACGGCGTGCGCTAACGTAGTTCATATCAAAATGGCTGCTTTCAAAGGTGCCGATCGTGCTCGTTGTGTGTTTTTGTTCGAAGAAACTAAATCTGCAAAAATTGTTCAGCGTAGATTTCGTACCCAGTATGGTAAGGATCCTCCTAGCAGGCCAACAATTTATTCTTGGCACCAAACATTTGTTAGGACTGGCTGTTCTGTTAGTCATTGCAAGCATACTGGCCGTCCACGTACGGCTGAAGCTGTGTTGAACAAGTGAGGGATATCTTTGCTCGGAGCCCTAGGAAATCAACGCGGCGTGCGTCACGTGAGACTGGCATTTCACAACCGACCATTTGGCGCATACTACGGAGACGTTTGCACTTGAAACCATACCGATATTCGATGGTGCAACACATTACTGATAATGATAAGATGGTTCGACGTAATTTCTGCGCAGAAATGCTCGGTCGGATTAAGGAAGATGAAGAAACGTATTTTGAACCACGTAATCTTCAGCGACGAGTCTACATTCCACGCCAGTGGCAAAGTAATTACCCATAACTGCAGGATCTGGGGCTTTGAACCTCCACATCTCCATTTGCAACACGTATGTGACAGCCCGAAAGTGAATGTGTTTTATGCCCTAAGTAAAACTAAAGTGTACGGCCCCTTCTTTTTCCAAGAAAAAACTATCAACGGTACGATTTATCTGGATATGCTACAACAGTTTCTTATCCCACAGATAGACGCAGACGACCAAGAAGGAAACATTCAATTTCAACAGGATGGTGCACCTCCACATTACCTCATCGACGTCCGTGATTTTCTGAACATGAGGTTTCCTTGTCGGTGGATTGTTCGTGGGGGACCAACAACATGGCCACTTCGGTCTCCTGATTTAACGCCACTGGACTTTTTCTAATGGGGGTTCCTTAAAGATAAAGTGTACGTTCCGCCCCTACCTGCCAATCTTGCTGAGCTCCGAAACGAATCACCGCCGCAGCTGCGTTACTGAAGCCGGATATGCTGCAACATGTGTGGGAGGAGATTGATATCAGGTTGGATGTTTGCTGCATGGCCAACGGAAGCCACATTGAACTACGTTGACTGAATAGGTGAAAACTTATGAGTTGTGCTATGATATGACATTTAAATCAATTCTGTAGGTCTTCAAAACTTGATGAGTTGTGCTATCATATGATATTTAAACAAATTCTGTAGGTCTTCAAAACTTGATGAGTTGTGCTATCATATGACATTTAAACCAATTCTGTAGGCCTTCTAAATACATTTCTATAAGCTTATAAAGTTGTAAAGTCAATTTTGAATCACGGTGTATAGCTATTGCTGCGTTTGATTTTTGTTGTACATCATTTATATGATGTTTGAAAGTTAATTTGGAGTCCAGATGTAGTCCATGGTATTTAACTGTAGTCTCATTGCGGGGAATGGGTGCACCAATCGTTAGCTGGATTGGTGGCGGTTGGGAACATTTGGTAAAAAGGATTAGTTTGGAATTAGCAATGTTGAGTTTGATATTCCAGAGAGAGTACCAGTCATAAATGACTGATATAGATCTCTGGAACGTTAGGATGCGGCGATGGATGGATCTGAGTTTGGTTTTAATGTAAAAGCAAGTATCATCCGCGAATGATACTGCTCTTACAGAGGGAAGGTTTGGTAAGTCAGAGACATACAGGTAACAGAGCAGTGGAAAGAGGACTGATCCTTGAGGTACACCCGCTAATAGAGGTGTACAGTTAGATTTGTGTGCACTTACCGAAATATAAAATTTCCTGTTTATGAGGAAAGTGGAGATAATTTTGATTAGATTTGGATTCAGGTTAAATTTTATTAGCTTGTATATTAGTCCATTGATCCAGGTCGTATCAACAGCCTTCTCAATGTCTAGGAATATTGCTATTGTGCTCCTTTTGAATTAATCCCGGTGACAATCTCATAAAAAAGTCTTGCAAGGTGCAACGGGGTGCTGTGTACGTTTCTAAAGCCAAATTGATAATTTGGTAGTAAATTCCTGTTCAGAACTTTTTAGTTGTGACAAAATCAACTGTTCTAGGAGTTTTACCCAGAACTGGTAGAAGACTTATTGGTCGAAGATTGTCTGGGTTTGTCGGATCTTTGCCAGCTTTTGGGAGCACTATGACTTTTGCCACTTTCCGAGCTGATAGGAAATAATTAAGTTTAAAGCAAAACTTAAATATTGCCAGGAGGATAAGGGCTTTTTGGGTAGGTGCTTAACGGCTAGGTTTGGGATTTTATCTATGCCCGGGACACAGGTACTTTTTAAGGATTGGATATGATATTTTAGGTCTTTCAGATGGATGTCTGGAAGGATAGATATGGTGGGGGTTGACCCCAGCTTCATGAACTTGGGTGGGTAGTTCATGAGGTCAGAAACATGCTTCGAGATTGGATGCTAGGACTTGTGCTTTATCAAGTGGATGATAAGCTCAAAGTCCATTTCCATTTAGCACTGTAGGCGCACGGCGTGCTCGGTTAATTTTGATCCTTTTGATAATCTCCCATGGGGAGTTTTATTTACATTATAATTATTTAGTGAATGTTCCCAGTCTGTATTTCGTTTTTCTCGAAACAAGTTCCGTACAGCATTTGCATACCGATCGTCTTGTTGTTTATGCTCTGGTGCTCTAAGCGTCTGTATAGTTTTCGAAAATGTCGCTTACGCTCAAGATAATGGAATAAAGTTGTGTCTGTATCTGGTGTGTATCGTGTAGATTGTGTTGTAGTTGTTGCTGTCTGTAATGGTGGCCTGAAAGTTTTGGATAGAGAGCTCCAATTCTTCAGTGGATTCCACCTGTAACCTAGGGTCAATCCACCGAGAGAGGAGTCTCTTGTAGTGTGTCCACATTGTTTGTGAAGTGTATTTCCTGTATGGAGGGGTGAGTCTAAGTTTTGTAGTTAGTGTGAACATTATGGGTACATGATCTTAATCTATTTCTCCTGGTGCAGTTATGTTGGTGGATATGGTTGTGTTTTTGGAAATAGCTACATCGAGAATGTCTTAGCGTAAGCCTTGGCAGGTGTCTTGAGAGGCACAATCTTTATATATATGTTCGGTCTAATTACATCCCACATTATTAAACGGAGCATGCAAAAAAAATGAAAATGACGCTCTCTTTCATAGTAAAGTTTCAAATACAAGGTAAGATTTTCAGATGAAAATGATTCAAATTAAATAAAGACATATGTCAAAAAGTTTTCAGGTTTATAAATTCCATTTCAAATAAGAAAATTGAAAATACCAGAAAATCTATAAATACTAATGAAGAGATAGTCAAGGATATGTGAGGCAAACACACCAACAGCAGAACAAATTATCCGAAGCTGGTTTTGGAACACACATCATTTAAGGGTCCTGAGAGCCATTATAGCATAAAGAAAATGGAAGTTGTATTTACCTGGAGAACTGTACATTTTAAGAATGTATAACATGTATAAAGACAATTATTCTGAAAACTTTATATCTTACTTACTTACTCACTAGCACTTTTGAACCCGTAGGTTCATGGCCGCGCGGACATAAGCTCTCCATACATCCCTATCCTGAGCTAATCCTTTCCAATCATTTCCTGTATAATCTACTTCCCTCAAATCATAGTTAATGTTGTTCTCCCACCTCATTCTTGGTCTACCAACTGGGCGTTTTCCCTCTGGCTTTCCTACAAGAAGTTTCCATGCACGTCTTTCATTCCCCATACGTGCAACATGTCCTGCCCATCGCAGTCTACGGGACTTAACTGTTCTTATTATATCTGGCTTCCTATAAAGACCATGTAGTTCATTGTTATGTAGTCTTCTCCATTCACCTGTCTGTTCATCTCTCTTTGGTCCAAAATTTTTTATAAGAACTTTATTCTCAAAATACTCGTAATCTCCTTTCCTCCTTTAAAGTAAGAGTCCATGTTTCGCACCCATATAATATAACTGGTAGAATAATAGTTTTATATATTTTCAGCTTAAAGTTTTTTGAAAGGAGTTGGGACATCAAAAGTCTCTGCAATGCATAATAGCATACATTTCCAGAATTGAGCCTATGTTTAATTTCTTTGTGCATCTCATTCCTATTTGTGATTATTGTTCCTAGGTATTTGAATTCAGCCAATTCCTCAAAATTTCCCTCATTTGTCATTAGCTGTCCATTTCCATTATATAATGTATTTCTACGTGTGACCATATATTTAGTTTTACTGATATTTACTGCTAGTCCTAATTTCTTAGTGTTACTCAATAGTGTGTGCGTGTTGGCCTTTAGTATCTCCTCGCTATCGGCCAGTAGTACTACATCATCAGCATAAACTAACAGCTTATTAATACCATTCAGTTGTAAGCCTTCCTCATTCTCTAAAGATTTAATGGCATGCTCTAGTACAAAATTAAATAGTAGAGGAAATAGTGCATCTCCTTGCTTCAACCCATTCTGGATTTCAAAAGTGTCTGAAAACTGTTTGCCTACACGCACCCTACTCGTTTAGCCATTTAGACACATTCGTTTAAGTCTAACTAACTTTTTAGGAATTCCGAACTCCAGCAGGATACTATATAACTTCTCCCTCTTAATTGAATCATATGCTTTTTTGAAGTCTACATATAGTTGATGTACAGTACCATTATATTCCCATTTCTTTTCTAAAATCTGTCTTATACTAAAAATCTGATCTGTTGTAGACCTGTTTCTTCTAAATGCACATTGATGATCTCCTAGAATGTCATCAATATAGGGAGTAAGTCTGCTTACTAATATATTTGTTAGAATTTTGTACGAAGTTGAAAGTAATGAGATGCCCCTATAGTTGTTGCAATCAGTTTTATCTCCTTTCTTATAAATTGGTACGATAATTGATTCCTTCCATTCATCTGGAAGAGCTTCTTTTTCCCAAATCATACTAAGCAACCAGCGTATCTTGTCCATCAATTTTTCTCCCCCTGATTTTATCAGTTCTGCTGGGATCTCATCTGAACCTGATGCTTTATACATCTTCAATTTTTCAATTGCCATTTCAACCTCTAATGCACTTGGCTCTGCGACTAGCATTTCTGCTGTCTGTAACTTATCCTCCTCAATGTCCTGTTCTGTATGTACATTTAATAGCTGATTAAAATAACTTTTCCATCTATTTAATATACTCTTGGAATCTGCAATCATATCCCCATTTTCATTCCGAATTATGTTTGTTCTAGCCTGAAACCCTTTCTTCTCTATAGTAATTCCCTGATATAATTCTCTAATGTTCCTATTTTTTGCATTCATTTCAAGATCATTAATCTTCTCTCTCAAATATTCCCTCTTTTTACTCTTTAGTAACTTGGTGGTTTCCCGTCTAACACTACCCAATTGCTCTAAATTTACCTCATTTGGCTCGTGTAACCATTTCATTTTTGCTAGCTTTCTTTTCTTTACAATGTTGGCACATCCCTCATCAAACCATTTCTTGTTTTGCCTCTTTTTTAAACAACCAATGCTTTCTGATGCTGACTATTATCTCTTATAGCCTCCCATTCTTTATTTATATCAGTTTCTTCTTCGTTTGCCACATTGTCATCTGAAGATTCCAGTACTTCAAATCTATTAGCAATTTTGATTTGGTATTCTTGCTGCATTTCATCATTTTTCAAGTTTTTTAATTCATATTTTACTGAATCATCTTTAGCGTTTGTTCCTCTCATAAGCGATAGCCGTTGTCTGATTTTCACCCTGACCAGATGATGATCTGAATTGCAGTCTGTCCCTCTAACTGATCTAACATCATTGATGCTACTGTGCCAGCGTCCACTAATACATGATCTATCTGGTTCCGAGTTTCTCCATCTGGGGACGTCCAGGTGTATTTATGAATATCCTTATGCTGAAATGTTGTGATCTTAACAATGAGATTCTTTGATGTGGCAAATGTGACTAATCTAACCCCATTGTCGTTACTATCTTCATGAAGACTGAATTTGCCTATTGTTGGTTTGAATATATCTTCCTGCCCCACTTTTATGAAATGTATTAAACCATTTTCATAACACAGTTCAACACTTCTTTCGGATACCCCTGAAATGATTCGTATAGTATCTGTGATGAATTTACTGCTAACAAAAAGTCGTTCCCGTTCAGTTAAGTACCACTGCAAATGAAGAGATGATGCTGGAGATAGAGAAGAAGGTAATGTATCATGAAAATGAAAATAAGGTTCACATAGCAAGAACTGAGTTTATTTATAATGGCCAGAGAGAAGTACTAAATTTATTTCCATGGTTTTTACAAAAATCTCCCCCGTCCAAACATTGTATATTACATGCAACAATATTAGCTACTTTTGTTTCAACATTCACAAGTTGTCTCATAACAAGGCCATTTTCTATATTTATTCTTGAAACTCATGGTAGGAAAGGAGCCAATAGGGTAACTTCATTTCTTAATCAGTATATTACAAACATCCTTAATCCAAAAATGAAGCATTTAAGTATATATATATATATATACATATTGTGACTCTGATGGAGGGAAAATAAAAATTACACACTCTTTAGATATTTACATTACACTGTTGATGAGAAGACACGTTTGCAGTCAGTTCTTTTCACATTCCCAATAAATCGACCTACATTCCTAGAATGTGACAAGGGTATGGGTCTGATAAAGTCAAACATTTTTAGTGAAATCCCTTAAGACTAGATTGGAGTATTCCAAAGTGCAACAATGGAAATATTGAATATATGTAATACAAAAAGAAAATTCTCACTGTTCTTATAAATGGCTAAATGGTCCAGGAACAACCAAAAAAATTGAGCTTCCCAAGATCTACTCCAAGTTTTACAAATGAAACTAATCTGTTCCATCACAAGTGTTTCGGCAGACAGGATTTTTCCTCATTATGATTACACCAGAATAACCATGAAGCACAAGAGTTTGTAATCTAGCAATTCTATGTATTGAGAGGGAGAAATGTTGGATTTTTTTGAAGGAATATTAACAGATTTGTTGCTTGATGGCTCCAAATCGCCTTATTTATAACATGGCTTGCATTATTATCATCATTTTGCATGTTATTAAATAATTCTTCCAAGAATGAGAGTTGACAGCAGCAATGTTGTCAGGAGATGGATTAGATACTTTCTAAAGACTGTAATACCTGGTCCCAACCAAAACTTTTACATGACCCAAATATACTAAAGCATTCCAACAACAACAATGATAATAATATCATAATAATAATAATAATAATAATAATAATAATAATAATAATAATAATAATAATAATAATAATAATAATAATAATAATAATAATAATAATAATAATAATAATAATAATAATAATAATAATAATACTTTATCATATTATATTAATGTAAAACAGTGTTTTTAAACAATCATTAGTTTAATTTAAAAACAGGCCTAATCAAGAAAACATATTTTTCGCCGTTCCGCATATTTTATGGGTCATTTCTTATTTCCTATAGTTTCAACGTTTCTATATTAATTCTATTATAGTTTTGAAAATCTTCCGTTAGGCATGTTCTTTATTTTTGGTATTATGAACCACGTGCACTATGTACGACGTGATATGTGGAACGTGTTTGTGTCGGTTCAATGTGTTTATTTTGGTTTCTATGGTAACGCGGTAAGTAATAACCAATAGCATTTCTATTTCCTCCTTCAAATTTGTTCCGCTTGAATATGAGGTATGAGAAATATACGATTCAAAATCAGTTTCGCGGTAAACCACCAGTTTGTTTACGTGGTGAAACGCAAACACGCTTAGTTATTTTTCACCCGGTTATATAATTCTTCGTAAGGTACAATATTTTTCCTATGTTAGTGAAACCGGCCCTAAGTAATAGATTTTAAATGAGATAGTCATAATACTCAATATTCGGACTTTGATTTTGATTCGCAGTGTTCAGTTTTATACTTTAAGCTTGTAATAAAGGACTTAGTGTAAATAACTAGTCTCATTAATATTGTAAATTCTAACACAACTCCTCACAATAATCGAAGAATCTCTGTTTAAAACTGCCGAATAGATGTACACGATTCAAATAATATTCTAATATAGTAAGAGATTGAAGAAATATAACTAAGATTGTTATGACCCAAAGTTTGTAGGCTTTATTACAAATTAATTACTCCCCTATAAATATTTGGTAATTATAATTATTATGGTTTTTAGACAGTTTATTTAATTTAAATGCATATCTGGTTGACGTGTACCAATCACGATCGGCACGAAAAGTTAGTCTTAACGCTTCCACGTCATGTGAAAGCGAGCCACTTAGAAATATATAAAAACTCGGGGTTCCAACACCGAGATGAGACTTGTCGGGGGTTGGAGAGATGGCTCTCACCCCCATGTGGCTGGTTGCAGCGAGCGTCCTCAACTCCGAGGTCACCTATCATGGATAAACGTAAGCCTTCTTACTTGTTCATACATAATCATAGAGTAGTATTTGTCTTAGATTTAGATATGCATACTAAATTCAGCATATAACTTCAAATTATATTAAATAACAACTCTTAGTATAAATAACTTTACATCAGCTCTCTTTATAACCTGTGTAAATGATAAACGTTTAAAGTTTATTATGTTTCAATTTGTCTTATTTTTAATTTGTTAAATATATATTTTGGTTTAGATTTACTTTATTTATGTGACTGCCTTGGATTCCTTAGTTTTTGCTATCCTTTGCAAAGTTAGGTAAATCCTGACCTTGATTTAATGTTGGGCCAGTCTCATTTTTGTGTACTCGGCTACAAAATATATCATGCTACCACTTGCCAGGAGACGGGTCGTAACATATTGTCTGGCAGCGGTGAAATTTAAAAATTATGGAGTTCGAACCCAGGACTCTGATAATAGCAAAAATAGGCGAACAGCGCAATGATTATTAATTTTGTTTCTAATTATTATTTTCTTGTTATTTGTGTGTGGTTTAATTAATTTTGTTACAGGTTTTTATTATCTATGTGATTTATTTTTATTAACATGTGTTGATTTTATCGCTGTGAATTTATTATTATCAAAGTGAAGTTAGGTCTCATGTATTTTGGAATTGGAGAATCTGTAGGGAATGAAAGATGGCAGTGATGATCTTTAATTTTCTTGGGTTGAATTATGTTTTTAATTGTTTCAAGGCATACTATTAACGGTATTATAATACAGGTGACATTCTAATATACACATATCGAATTCCAATCGATTCCTAGTTTTATACAGATAGCAGTGTATATTTATATTAATCTGGAAAGACGTAAACAACTTTCGCTTTCGTTGAAGTAAAGGTAGTTCATACAGTAAGACGGTGAGATTGAGGGCAAGATAATTTCCTATAACAAGTTAGTTTCTTTTCTAAATGCAAACACAGATGACACGGAATTTTCACCATAGATGAAAATAGTACAATTTAGGAAAATATGTATTACTAGCAAACCAACCAAATCATTTGCCAGTTTCGAGGTAGGATATTAAGTGTCTAAAACTTAACAAAATACGAAAACTCAATATAATGTTTTATTTCAATTAGGAATTGATAAAGGGAAACACAAAAGTAAATAACATATTCAAGCTGCAGTTATAGGGACGTTTAGACCTACTAACGGATTCAATATAATGCATATGGGCGCCATTTGTCCGCTGTATGCATAGTACTAGACCTATATGTTGCCGGCATGTAATGATAAAGGCTAACTATCAAAGTAACTACCGCATTCCATCATGACGTTGTTGGTAAATAGAAGTTTTATAAATCAGAAACAAGTAAAATTATAGTGTTATTGAACTCGATATCCCAAGGTTTTAAAAACTTGCGACATGCTTGAGCCTCGTAAACGAATAATGTTATTTATTTGGAATTGACAAGGACCGTGTCAACTTATAAATTTATATGTTCGCCTATTCGAAAATAAGAATCTCTGCTCAAAATTATCGGATATGCCATAGGGAAATATTGATGAATTATTTTTTAAGTTATTATATAGACTACTCATGAAATTAGTACTAAGTGTCGCACTCGATGCTAGGAGATGATCAAAATATTTTCTTTAATGATTAGGACCTAAATGTAAAACGCTAATTAAATTATTATGTAAGTTGAGGGGATAAACACAGTCAGAGTGGCTTGCTTGTAGGTGTAAACTTTTTTGGAGAAATAACAAGAATAGTTATAACGCGCTAAAACGAAGAATTATTGACAGCTTCGGATGGTTCCGTTACAAGTTATTTCAGGACATAACAGGTTCGAGTCAGTGTTATATTAGGTAGACGACCAGTAAGGCACATAGGCCTAACGGAAGTCGGAATCTCAAATATTTAGGGAACATATAACTGTGTTTTTATCCGGTGCCGCTAAACCCTTTTTCCTGATGTTGTACCCCCACCTCAAAAGGGCCATATGACTTATGACAAAGAGATGGGATCAGGAGAGCCTGCGCAACTCTATCTGACCCCCAAGACTACAGACATTACTGCCCTTCTCCCCCCTGGATATGAAAGAAAGGATGGGGCCTAGTAGTACAAAAGGTAGTACGCTAGCCTCTCATCCACTGTCTCGTGGCGGCTCGTTTAAAAACACAGTGTTGGGAACATACAAGTACAATATGTTGTCTGATAAAAGTGGTTATTGGGAAATAAAAGGTGCACAATTGGAAGAAGCAAAAGGTGGGACTAGGATAAGTTCGCTGGAGCCTCAGTGCGAATCAGATTTCGCTTAGGCGGTCTCCAGGCTTCTCCTAGGTTCCAGGGGGAAATGTAGGCATTAATGGTGGGACTAGGATCCGTTCGCTGGAGCCTCCGTGCGAGTCAGATTTCGCTTAGGCGGTCTCCAGGCCTCTTCTAGGCTCCAGGGTGAAATGTAGGAATTAATGGTGGGATTAGAAACAGCTCGCTGGAGCCTCTGCGTGAGTCAGATTTTATTAAAGCGGATTCGACGGGAAACCATAGTGTCCAATAGTATGGAGAATAGAATGGGACTCTCCAGGAGTGTGAGTCGTGGTCGGTCGACCGGGTAAAAGTGAAACAGAGAGAAACACGTAGGAGCAGTGTATTAACCCAGGCAAAACGCAGTGTAGTAGACGTACAAATAGTACTAGGTAGAAAAAGAGAATTTAAGAGAGAGAAAAACAAGGGAACTGAGAAAGCTACAACAGACTTGCATAGAACATGAAATATATAAAACGCGGAAGATCGGTCGCGAGTAGGATGTACACATGAACACAAAGAGAACCTGTCAATAATCTGAAGATAAAATAGGAAGACTCATCTCATTCACCCTGTACCACTTCTCATATAAATCAGAAAAGAGCGCGAAAGAAAAGGCAGTAATTTCATGGAGTTGCGACGCGAACACCCTAGCTAATTCCTTTTGACCCCAGAAAAATATTTAAATAAGTCTTTCCATTCATTAGTAATGCAGGGGTACGCCGTAACGTAGGGTCTAGTTAAAAGTGAAAATAAAAACAACCTAAAAGGCATGTTACAAAAGATAAAATAGAGTTATGAAATTAATAATTACGAAGTTATGCGAATGTTCGTATCAGTCACTTTGGCTCAGTTAGTGTTTCATAACATAAGCTAGCGTAGTTGTTGGGCACTGTATTACAAGCCAAAAGGTCGAGGTTTCGAGACCCGGTGGATCAGTGAATTTTAAAACGGTCCCAAACCTTCTGGCGGCATTGTTTCACTGGGATATACTCAACCTCTAATTTAAATGAGTACCTGACATTTGTGCTGGGGAAAAAGGGTCGTCACGTAGGGCTGACAACCCTGCTGACAATCCAGTACCAAATGTCCGGAAAAAGTGGTAGACTCAACCTCCCGAGGCCTGTAGTGGCACCACTTAACGTACATTTTCAATTAATAATACAGATTTATTTAGGTATGCAAGCCATTTGTAGTAAGAAAAACTTCGAACCCAGATCCGCACTAACAAAATACACAATCACATGATGCAAGCTGACAGAGGTAACAGAATAGAGAGAAGCCAAGGGTTAAAGTCGAGTCGGATTGTACTTAATACCAGAAGGCTCGAAGTCGAATCTCATATTTTACCCCTTAATTGAGTCAAAAGACTCACTTCACTAGCCCAGAGAGAGACAGAGCGCGATGACCTATCTTCCTTGTATTCGAGAATATGGAAAACGCTTTGGACCCTTGAGGCATTGTAACTGTTAGATATATAAGAATATTATGTAGGTCAGTCTAACGCGAGATTTCATGTTCTCGCTCTTAAGACCAAAAAATAGTCAAATATCAAAACGGAGATCGAACTCAGAATCTTGCAATTGAAATTAGATTGGCAGACAGAAACTCCGGGACTTGCAGATTTACACATGTAGAAGTTAAATTCAATGGTGCTAAAACTTTTAATAACGATATGTGATCAGTGAAAAAGGTTTTATTTTCTATAAACATAAGACGAGCGCATGTTTTTGGAAAATACGACTCCTGATGTAGCAGGTATTCCGGTAATTATATTCTCATATTGATTTTATTGTAACTAAGGAAGTTGTAAATTCGCAATACACAGAGGTAAGTTAGACAATTAAGTCTCATAGATTGGTTGGGTGACACGAAAGAAGGGCATGGACACTTAGGACAGATAGAGAGATGGGAGGGAAAGAGAGAGAGAGAGAGAGAGAGAGGAGAGAGAGAGAGAGAGAGAGAGAGAGAACGCGCCTATAATGGAGGACAATGGAGATGCGAAAAAAAGATGTTAATCGGTATTGGGGAATTCAGAACAATGATAAAATTCAAATCTACATAAGAATGAGTGAACAGACTAAGTCCACTACGATGCGATTCATCAGGTTCAAGGGAATTTTATAATTCATTTATTTGTACCCACAAGTCGGTAAAGTACATCATAATTAAGCGAGAAACAGATAAACATCTAAGTCCAAGGGCCGGTCGATATATAAAATTAAGTTCAATTATCCTTATAATAAACCAATAAAGCCAAACTTCGGGTACTCAAATAATCCGAGGATCCACACTCAAATTGATATATAGTATGTATCGATTTTATTGTATTATGCCATAAAACAGACTTGTAGTCGGGGTATGGTTTTGAATAGGTGTCCAAGGATCTATGAAGAAGGATTTGTAGTCGGGGTATGTTTAATTAAGTCCAGGGATATGGGTTCATGGACAATTGTGCTCCGGAGTAGTTGGGTTCAGATTTCGGTAGAACAATGGACTTATATCTCGGGGATCCGTGAGAAAGGATATTCACTGGGGATATATATATAGTAGGCCCGGTGTGATGTTTTGAAATTGACGTTCCACTTTTATTGATACTTTGACTTACATTTGTCGTATTAACGACGAATTGACATGAAGGCTCTTGGTGAATCAGAACTAACAATATTTATAACACTCAACAAAGTGCTGAAACTTATACAGAGCGATGTGCCGTCTCAACTTGCACTCGCGTTAGTAACTTAGTTTATTTCGCTTATGTAAAGCGATGTTCCCTGCATCGGCACACTCGCTTATCGCTACTCCACTGACTGCCGAACTGCCTACTGACCCTAGTTTTCGCTAAGTAAAAATATTTATTATTTCTGAGTGGGCCGGCATATGTGTCTTCCACCAAAAGTCTTTGCGTCTCACAAACACTTTATATGTTACACTAATTTTGATTGGTAAATTATATCTTAAGGGCGTTATCGGGGGTGCTAAACTTAGGTGTTTGTGGCCTCGTCCCCTCCCTTTAAATTAGTTGCACCCTAATATAAAATTTTCAGGGTTGACCAAATAAGAGTAATATTTAATATTGCGGCTATCGTCTGTCGGCATCTTCCTTATGCCGCCAATGAAGGCGCCTGCTGCTATTGACATGTCCTAGTTAAAATTGGCTTGGAATAACTCTTTCCACAGTTTACCAAGGAAAATCCAGTTGCTTGTTTGCGACTTCCCAGCCTTTTGTATGAAGTTTTTGTGCTTAGCATTGTTATAACAATTTAATAATAGCGCAGACTTGTAAGTCCTTTCTACAAAGAGAACTGCAGACTTTTTCCCCATTGTATAAGGGCTTACGGTTCCATTGTATGATGTTTACTAGTTTCGTTCACCACAGTAGCGAAGGTCCAGGTCTATGACCGGCGTTAATTGCTTGGTACTAGTGTTTTATTTATTACTTATGAAATTATTTTTGTGGTAGGTTATATCATTTTAATTTTGTTACCAATGAATTCCTGTTTTAGTTCTAATTCATTTGAATATAAATATGCCCTACTTCTGATAATAATTACATGTTAATAAATTATTCACTCTTAATAAAAGTACTTATTTATCTGAAATAAGAGGCTGAGTGAATGACTTGCCATAGCCAAGAGACAGGATACGCCAAACTGAAAGGATGTTATTAGATAACGGAACATTTCTAAAGGTAGAAATGTAGCACACATAACCGTCATTCACTACAACGAAATGTTAGTTCAAAATTCGTTTGTTCAACGACCTACTATTAGCGAGAATTTACATTAAGAAGTAATGTTGAGTTTGCCGTAAGTGAAAGTTAGATGTACTCAGCTCTGAATATATTACAAACGTACCGTGATATAGATAACACAATGGTGATATGAAGTAATGTTTACGGTGCGTCCCGTGACTAATGCTCGTACACTTAATGTGGATCCAGATGTAGAAACTCACCCCATTTCCTTTTTGGAGAATCATTAAAAATCCTAAAGGTCGTTCTCAAAAGTGGATTTATGAAACATAAACGAGATAAATCTTCCAAGGACTATAGTATCTGAGAGTATTAAATTATTACCCACAGTTAGAGAAAAGCCACTCTGAATGTGAGCCGGCCTAGGGACTCTCGAACTTAGGCCCGGGCGTGAGCAGAAACATATATTTCGTCGTCAATAACAGTGGTAAAAAGAGAAAAAAATATTTTTTTATATATGTGAGAAGAACCGTAGTAAGAAAAAAGATTAAAATAAAACCCATTAGAATTAGCCTACGAATTCTACTATAAAGACGAAAATCTTATCTTAGATTCAATGCAACCTAACACGGAAAGATTGAGAACAATAAAAAAAAATTGATAGATAACCCCTAGTGGTTAAGGTAGTGAAGTGACGCATGGTCACCTGTCTGTTGTCCTCGGCCCCCAATTTTTTTGAGTTCATTTACGCTCATATTATAACCACACACAAATCATGAAGTATTTATTCCCTTGTCGAAGACCTAGGTTCTTGGAATAGGGCCATAAATGTAGTGCGAGGGGAAAAGGAAGAAATGAAGATTAAAGTCCGAACTCAATGATTGGTACATAAAAGTGGAGAGGGAATGCTGAGTTTAGGGCTATCTCAATAAACCGTCAATACTGTTCTATGTTAAGTCAAACAAGGAGGCAGAGAAGAGCCGACGTGAATACCGAAAAACCGGTCCTGCGGATCCACCGTCATGTACTATCCGGTCCTTCTCAAGTGGAAATGCCCTGTACTTAACGAGAAGCTCATCGGCTGTGCCGGATTCATAATTAACAACAAGCTTCATTCTCACCAGGATACGGCATAAGAAGACAGATAGATGGTTCTAATCTTTTCCAACATCCCCACACTTAGAGTAAACCTGCACGATGGACACCAATGGGTCTGGGTTGCCCAAGATAGGCACCCGGCAATAATTTTGTGACAGACAACTAATTGTATTATCACCCAGCATTATCCACATGCTAATTGTAATGACAGCATTTCAGCCTTCTCCAGGAGACATGTAAAAGGAGAGTGCAAGCAGAAGCCTACCCAAGAGAGGCCGCAGCTACATCACCTGGCCAGCGCAACGTTTCGACAAACCTGAACTCCCCTCTAGCACCAAATCGGGAATGCAGTAACAGTGGCGATCCGGACAAAAGTCAACACCAGGGGCTGTATCCATATCTCGTTAATCATCAGTACTTTCCTTGTTGGGGAAAGGCAACGCCCACGTAATGGAGGACCACACCTACAGGAAGAGCAAAGCATTTAATACATATATTTTTTCTGTTGTAAGAGCTAATGAAATGGTATCATAGCTAAGACACGATTTTGGAATGTTACAAAAAGTTTTTTGGAAAACTTTATAGTACATTCTTATGGGGGAAGGAGATGTTATGACCCAATGTTTTGTAGGCTTTATTAAAAATTAATTACTCCCCTATAAATATTTGGTAATTATAATTATTATGGTTTTTAGACAGTTTATTTAATATAAATGCATATCTGGTTGACGTGTACCAATTACGATCGGCACGATAAGTTAGTCTTAACGCTTCCACGTCAGGTGAAAGCGACCCACATAGAAATATATAAAAACTCTCACCCCCATGTGGCTGGTTGCAGCGAGCGTCCTCGACTCCGAGGTCACATATCATGGACGAACGTAAGCCTTCCTACTTGTTCATACTTAATCATAGAGTAGTATTTGTCTTAGATTTAGATATGCATACTAAATTCAGCATATAACTTCAAATTATATTAAATAACAACTCTTAGTATAAATAACATTGCATCAGCTCTCTTTATAACCTGTGTAAATGATAAACGTTTAAAGTTTATTATGTTTCAATTTCTCTTATTTTTAATTTGTTAAATATATATTTCGGTTTAGATTTACTTCATTTATATGACTGCCTTGGATTCCTTAGTTTTTGCTATCCTTTGCAAAGTTAGGTAAATCCTGACCTTGATTTAATGTTGGGCCCGTCTCATTTTTGTGTACTCGGCTACAAAATATACCAAGCTACCACTTGCCAGGAGACGGGCTGTAACAAAGATAGTATGGACATATAATGAGAAGAAGGGACACAGAAACAAACAAAGAAGTATTGAAATGGATACCTCCTGGAAAAGGGAAACGTGGCAGACCAAAGTCGACGTGGATAAAGGGAATTCAAGACAACATGAAGAAGAGAAATATGACAGAAGCAGACACGCAAGATTTGCAAGTTTGGAAGAAAAAAATGTATATTTTGGTTGAGGATACCTGTGTAAATAACAGATATATTCCTGAAATAAATAAAAATATAGTAAACCTTAAACGCAAGCGCTATACGTGTAAAATGTAAAATTAAATTCAATAGACAGCAAATATAATCCGAAACTGTATTATTATCAACATCATCGCTATTATAATCTTCTTTTGTTCATCATAATCCAAAATCATACTTCAGGTTCCTCAGGATACCGGCGACTTCCACCTTGATCACATCTTCTGAACGTGATGGTTTACTTTAAGTGATTATAGTCGTGTAAAGTAACATCCTAGGAGCGTATAACTCTTATTGCCTCAAATAATGCTTTGGCAACTTATGTTTTGTTTCATTCAATTCACCATACGCTACTAGGCCATATATTAACTGATATTCGCTGTTTTGCTTTTTCGTACATTTCCTTTGCTTGTTTAACCACAACGTCCACAAGATGTTCTATGCCCAGATCTACATGGATAATATCCACTCCTCTTCATGAGAGGGTATCGAACCGCGAATCTGAGGCATTTATTCTGAAGAACCTGAAGTTGATTTACCCTACTTTTTACCAGAGTTAGTCAGGCTGGACAGTAATAGGTAATCAGTAATCTGAGGCATGATCTGTACTGCAAAATTCTAGTATTAATTGGCAGAGAGGGAGGAGATCTCAACATGGGCATAACCTGCATAAATCTTTTATAACATTTACTCTTTGTTCTTTCCACATGAGAAGCTCATGTTAATCTCCTATCATACGTCACCTCAAGATGCTGAAAAGTGGGCTGATATCTTATGTGAGAATCTTCATAAAAAAGAACACCAGCTTTATCTATATTACCACGTATAGTAAATATTATTGCTTGAGTCTTTTCTTTACCTATTTTCATATGATGTCATTTATCAGTCCACTCCTCAATATCTCGGAGTGGAGGCACTTTCATAACAGTAGTGTTCGTGGGGTCTAAACACATCTCCAAGGGGTCATCAATTGTTTCCGCCTTTTTTATTTAGTTATATTTAAGATCATTTGGTCCATGAATAGGGGATTTACCAATTCCTTTCCTATAAAGTCTCTTAGTATGGGCCAAACTTTTTTATTTCGCTCGGCTTGTCTCAATTCATCGTCGAATTTCTTGATCTTATGTTCTCTTATTAAACAATGTATTCTGTTAGTTAAAAAAATTAGAGGGATCTTGTCTTCTCTACTCCTGAATCTCAGCCACCTTCTCCTGACCACTCTCTTTTGCCGGACCAAAACTTTACCTCCGGCAAAAACCCCGAGGAGCCTGTCCCAAACGACATAGTTGTAACTTCTTTAAATCCACTAACTAAAGTATTCACCAGGGTATCTATCTCCAAGTCCAGAACCTTCATAGAGTCATTAATATGACAGTCAGGTCACTTAATATCATCATCATCATCTTCAAGGTATGGGCCTGTTGGCCCTTTCCTCTCCCCGGTGCACTATATTCTGCAGGTGCAGGTCGTCTTTCCAATGACGTTTTGGTCTTCCTACATTTCTTCGGCCTACAGGTTTATAATGAAACAGCTGTTTTGATAAACGATTATTTGGCATTCTTTGTATATGTTCAAACCAATTATATTTATTTCTGTGTATCCTATCGTTTATATTATATATTTGTAATTCATCTCTGATATCTTGACTTCTCTTTTGATCTCTTACAGATACACCTGCAACTGATCTTTCATTAACAAACGTATACCCATGTATTTTATTTTTCCATTCCTTTTTTATAAATATTGTTATTACCTGCAGTGCATGTTTATTCTGTTGAACTCCACTATAATTAAAACTGTACTTCTCTAGTTATTTTGATCCTTTTAACTTATTTTTTTCGCTAATTATTGCTAAATATATTTGTGATGCCCATAATTATTTTTCTAAGATTTCTTTTTTATATGATAAGCCTCTAACATTCCAGGTAGCTATGTTCACTTTTGCCAGTTTTCCTAATCGTTTATCCTTTAGTTATGCTGTGGTCGTCGTCCATCGATCTGTCCGAATATTGCTTTGTGGAGTTAGAGTTTTTATATATTTCCTCGTTGCTGGTAACCGGCCTACTGTCGAGTAAGTCCAATGATGGGGCTGCCACCTCAAAGCATTTGAACATGCTTCCATCTGTATAAACCCCAGGTGTAGGGTTGCCTCTTCCGCTTGTCTCGCCTTTGTTGAAGCTTGTTCTTTTTGCCGATACAACTGTTGAGGTCGGTAATTTAATTTCCTTTACAAATTTGTAAAACCACCCCAATCGGCGACGGAGGTTCTAACCTTGAAGACAGACTTATCCCATATAATGTTCAGAACTAGCTCTACGAAATTAACTCGTCCAAAGTCCATATTGACGCCACCGCCATATTCACTTTCAACATAAACACATCCAGCCCATCAGGGTTCGCGTTCTCTCTAGTCGGAAAATGTGAAGGCGAATTATTTCAAAGTCCTCTCTCTTAGCAAGGCCTAGGAGTGCCCTTCCTTTAGGGGATATCAGCCTTGAGTTCCAAACTGTATGTTTGGCATTTAAGTCACCACCAATTATACATTTTGATTTTATATTCATAAGGTCCTCAAAATCTTTTAAAATTAGGTGCTTACTTGGAGGCTGATATGCCGAGCACACCAAGACCTCTTCATTTTCAATTTGAATAGAAACTGCAGCACTCTGAAGATTTTTCAGTTGAGGAAGGACTACCACTGCATGAGTTATATTAGATCTTATTGCTAACGCAGTACCCCAGTGTGCTGGATTCGGTCCCGCAGTATGATATTCTTAAAACCAGGGATACGCCAATCAAACCATCCAGGTTTTCTGGATCATGAACAAGAATGACATCAATATTTTCTCTATATAACAATTCCTGTAAATTCACATAATCTCTGGTAATCCCATTAATGTTTATTGAAATGATCTTTAATTTACCCTTACCCACCATTTTGTTCATCCTTTCATTATGATACTTCCTTACCGAATCCATACGAACCGAATCATAATTTACCATTTTTTTGCAATTATCTATGAAAAGCTATAAGATTCAACAAATTAACCCATCCACGTTTCTTGTATGTTGTTTCTTAAATGATACAAATATTTTTGTACTATTTTAGATTTTTGATATTATTTCCTGAGTATATTCAATGGGCGTATCATTATCATTTCAACATTTTGTAGAAATATGTTCTCGCAATCGACTTGGGTTTATTGGCTCATTGGATAATGTTTAACGACACTTTAAACAAATTGGGTGCTGTTTATTTACAACATATTCTATAAAATCCATCTGGAGATACTCTGGAACACAATGACATCAGCTCAAAATATTTTGTTTTAAGCTATAGTAACGTTTTCTTACCAGTGCAATACCAACCACGGAGGACTCTGGATGTGGTCGAAGCTAACATAGACACACACCACAAAAATAATTCAAACGTTCCAAAGACCAACTCACACCATTACAAACCGAAGCTGCTCACCATGTTAACCAATATATTACATAAACTCCATACTCTCGACATATCTGTCATCTAAACTAAACTTTCGTACCTCATTTCATAATTAGGGAGGCAAAAAGGCAATGCCTTGGAACTCGCGGGAACACAAACTTCCCAAAAGGGTAACTTATAGCAGTCTATGTAAGGCCGCATTTCAGATAACCCATGATATAGATAGATAGAACATCGTCACTGTCGCAGACCAAACTGCACACTGGCCACTGCGACACCCAGCAAAATAACCTGCGCCATGTATCGTCGTATACCCATGCATCTCGCGCATTGTCTGTAAAGGTGCATATACACTTGCGCGTGGCGAAAATCGCGGGGCGCGCGCGCTGCTCGTCCTGTGTTCGTCGGAATTACTAATTTCAACGAACCTCCTGCGATCCATAGGAAATCCACAAACCTTCAGAGCATTTTGCATGTCTCTATCGCGTTTGTTGCAAAACACAGAATCTCTGATAGGACTGATGGCGTTTAGATTTTTATTTAATCATATTTAAAGATTTGGTGCTAAAAAAGTATACTTTATAAGCCAGTGTAATAGATGATATCAAAAACTCTTTTTTTAATGGCGCCTAGTAGGTTGATGCAAAACGCCGTCCAATTGTATTTACCAATTATAATAATAAAACATTGAAATATATTATATACTACAATTTACTCTTTCTTGTAGCTTGGCTGCTTTTTATTTAATTTTTTTCACGCCGATAGAAAGAAAGTAAAGAAATTCCCTTCTTCTTGCATATATCCGGAGTTATATTCATCTGATCTCCTATTGCCCTTCAGGCATCTCTTTTCAATGATTTTTTTAATTAATCTTATGGCAAATTAAATTAAATTGGCAAAGCACTAATTTCTGTTGTCAGTTATTTGATTATTGCGGACTGCACTGAAAAGATATTATACATAACAATTATTGTTAGGTAATCATATAGTGTGTAATTCTACACACATTTAAGTAATTTCTACTAGTTCGTTTTCTTCTGTTTTATTAAAAATGTTAAATAAAACAAACTAATTGATGTATCTTATAGGATACAATGCCAATTTAAAGGTTAACATGTCCTACACACAGACACACAGAAACACATTACACAATTATTCAATTACAATTACAACATTAGCATATAATGTGCATTAATAAAATATATTAATACAACAATTAAAAACTAATAACTAATCTTACTGCTACAGGTTCATCCCACCAGTTCCAGAGAAACTGACGTCACCTGACAACTACAGATAGAACAGCAACAACTGAAGAGTAAAAAAAAAATTAAAAATGCACGTTACCATAATTGTATGATTAATTGTAATAATCTGAAATGTACGCACATTATATTTAAATAAAGAGAAGCCTGGATGCCCTCCTAATATAGAGTCATCCGAAAGCCAAACTTGGCAAGATCCCGCGTGATCGACTATTCCCATTGAGGTTTTAAGTGGTTTCCCTCAATCCAAAGAGCAAATGCTGGAATAGAACACCAAAAGGTCCGCTTCCGACTTCACTCTGCTAATTAACTTCAAATTTGAATTCAACATTTAAACCGGGGCTAATGCATTTTTACAGGAACCCGGGGTTCTACCTATTAAGGAGGACCAAAATGGATCGCTCACCGCCAACACTTAAGTGATGGACGCAGAGCTTTCCATCTATCTATTCTATGTTTTTGTTTCCTTCTGACCACTCCATAATAACTCAAGTAATAAAACCTACAGGTGCGCGTGGAAACAAAGAACCTCTTACGCTCCTGTCTTAACCTGAACAGCGAGCACTCAAAGTGTTCGTGAAAAACAAACCGACAATGAATGGATCGTAGTGCGCCGCGCGCGCGCAGCTTCAAACCCCGTACGAACCTAAAGAAAAATGTGTGTGCGCGCGCGCGGCGCGTTCGCTGCGCAGCGCACAAGTGTGTACGCAGTTTTACAATTGATTGGTTTATGTGGAGATGCGCGAACTATTATGACACGAGGCTCTTTTGTTTCCAGTCGCAATATAGCACCAGTTAGTTTCACTTTCCATTTTGTACAGTGTTCTGTCCTAAAGCAGATCCTTCACCGCAATCATAATATTTCCATGCTATGCTTTGCAGCTTTATTAGGGAATTATAGGTGTGGAGCTTCCCGTTGCTTCCCACACTGTGGATGATTATGATGCTGATGGCCAGATGGTTTTGGGCCTCAAAAGCTACCTGACATTTGTCTTACAGGTGGGGAAAGTTTGTCCGGACCGGGGATCGAACCCGGGCTCCCTGCGTGACAAAGCAGCACGCTACCTCGAGAGTTTCACTTCAGTAATGTGAAGTAAACTTATTCAAATTGTATATTTTCTGAAATTTAAATTATCACGGGAATTTTATGAAACTCTGAATAAAATGTTTTTAAAATCCCTACCGCCCACTGTGAAAGATGGGACGCCCACTAGTGGACAGTAGAGACGTCTGTTGTAGGTGTTTATTTTCTGCTTTCTTTTGACTGCGTGTTTTTCCACGTTGTACATTTCAGGTCTTATACAAATAGATACTTCTTGTCCCTAAGGCATTGGATAAGTAATGGTAACACTGTTGTAAATCAGCGATTCTAGTGGTGACCATTGTACTCTTGTAGTATGTTGTTGAGCAGTCTTCGTTGAATAAATATGTAATATTGAAAGTCTCGAAATAGCATCATTTTGTGAATACATTCACTCTTTGTCACATTTAGTAAAGTAATACCGTCCTAAAAAGGTGTTCTGTAAAATGTTACAAGATGGAATTGGGAACATCCACAAAATTCACCAGACAGGAGCCCTTGTGGTTATAACTTATTCTCAAAGATCAAAGAACCTCTACCAGGCATTTGATTACAATCAAGAGTTGATATCCAGAAAACTCTACATCGATGAGACGAAAGATATATTCATGAATAGTGCTACAACTGGAATGTGCCGTATTCAAGAATTTGACAACGTATTGGTGAGAGACCATAAACGAAGTCAAAAGTAACCTAAATATTTTTTTGTGATGTTGCCGTTAATTATCGAATGCCCTAGTATCAGTCTCTAGCTTCCACTCGGATGTTAATTTCTTACTGAAATACTTTCGTAGGTATAAACATTTAAAACAATTTATAAAATCAAAATTATGTAATCAATTAAACTACTCACTGCCAAAAAGAGTCCCTACTTGATATAGTTATATTTAATATTCCTGTAATTAATTTATCTGAAACCTGATATAATAAGAATAGTTAAATGTCATAGACTGAGATGGGTAGGATATGTGGCAAGAATGGGGAATAAAAGAAGGACATGGAAATTCCTTGTAGGAAAATCAGAAGGAAAGCTCCCAGTAGGCAGGCCAAGAATGAGATGGAAGAATAAATCTTACCATGATTATTGAGAGAAGTGGATTTATACAGAGGATGATTAGAAAATAATATTAGCTCAGGATAGGAATGTGTGGAAAGCTTATGTCCGTGCGGCCATGAACCTATAGGTTCGATAGTGCTGGTGAGTTAACTAATTAGTTTCAATTAATGTATCTATGAAAAAGATCAATATTATTTTCCTACTTTTATTTCAAAATACTCTATTAAAATCTAATTTCATATCTGACCTGGAATATAAAGCTCGCTGCATACTAATACTACTGCTACCACTTAAACTACTCTAGTAGTACAACTGCTACTACCACTAATATTGCTACCTCAGTTTAGGCATAAATACTAATAACTGCACCCTGGGAAGGTATGCAATGGAGCACTAGAAAGTTGCCAGGTCGGTTCCTATCTAAAACACGAGCTCCGTGAGACGGTGCGCTCCCATATGAACCAGGAGCGCTCCGCTGGACAGGCAACGCTACCTGGTGACTTGGTTTAGTTTCCCTCGTCAAACGCAGTGATGAGCATGACTACGTTCAGCAAGGAGACCTTGCGAGAATCAAGCCTTGCTATTTTTTTGGCACAGAATATATCTCCCAATTTTGAAACGGCTAAATTAGGTAATTCGATGAAAATAAGCCAAAAACATAAAAATAGCATTTAAATCTAATAAACTCAACAACATCGTATCAAACAAAATTGAAGTAACAAATACATACGAAAATAAAGACGTTTATAAACTAAAGTACAACATTGCGATAAGTTTTACATCGGTAGAACAACAAGAAATTTTAACACAAGATATACTGAACATTAAAAAAATAATCATCATCAATTTCAAGCATGGATAAGACCATTGGCCTGTTCTGCTTCAGGATAGAAATTGATCCCTCCATCTCTTCTTAGGTCTTCCTGCGTCTCTTCGCCCTGTGAGTCTATAGTTGAATAGCTGCATAGGTAGTCCACTGATTGGCATTCTAAGAAGGTGTTCATGCCAATTATTTTGATATATTTTAATGGTTTCAGTTATTGCTGGTGTGTTGAGAGCTTTGCGGATATCTTCATTACGCATGTGGTCATAAAGTGTATAACCCGCTAAAGGTCTTAATAACTTCATGTCTGCAGCTACTATTCTATTTAATTTACATGTAGTAACAGTCCAGGTTTTAGAACCATAAAGTAGAGTTGGATTAAAAAAGTTATTTGTTATTATTAATTATTATTATTTGATTATTATTATTGTTATTATTATTGTTATTGTCATTATTGTTAATGTCATTGTTAGTGTTATTATTACTGTTATTATTATTATTATTATCATTATTGAATCTCCAAATATTTTGAAACCGTATTTCGCCACAAAGGCTAGAGTTGTAGATTATTATAACAATATTACAGTATACATTATAAAACTGAAATATTACCTTATGATTTTGAATGAGTGTTTTGAATTATATTAATCGTCTATAAGTGTCTTAGAAAATACTACATATTGTTACGAATGTGTGTTATTAATTTCATAAAATATTTATAATAATTTAGGTTCTTAAAAATCACTTCAATCATTGAGGCAGAAGCCCCATCATCATTTAAAAGTAAGTTTAACCAGAATCGTTGTCTTTCGAATGTAGGACAATCATAAATGCATGTTTTACAGATTGTACTGATTCTTGACATTTACAATTATGATCACTGTCTGGGTTGATATTAAACCTCCTACAATAATTTTCAAATTTTTCATGATCAGTCATAAATTGTGCTAAAATGAAATTTCGAATTAAATGTTTAATATTTAGCCTGTAGGAAAGAAAAGCTATTTAGTCAAAGCACCATTTGCACTCATTATCAAATGTTCATTCCAATGAGTGATGGTATAGTCCAACAGTTTCTTTTTAACGTAGGTTATTGGACACTTTGAAAATGAATAATGAAGCTCAGAAGATGCTGCGGATTAGCTAGTTGATCAACATGTTCATTTCCCACAGTTCCCTGGCGTCCTCGTATCCAAGACAGGCACAGGTGTTTTGTGTAATTTTTATGTTATGTTTTTTATGTTAACATAATCAAATATTAATAACGAAGAAAAATCACGTTTTGCCAAACATATACTACAAACGGGTCATCAGTTAGACAAAATCGATAATACTATGTCAAAATTACACAGAAAAAATAACAACAACAATATTAGAATCCTCGAAGACATAGAAATTTAAAAGAAGGTGAGAATAAAGACCTGCTCAACAAGAACACTCCCGCAGACCAGAACCCGTTGTACAAACTTATACAGCTATATTAGTACAGTAGCCTCACTGTAATGGTTGTCCAGCGGATCGCTTTGTTTCCCAGCAGCTGTTATATATAATTAAATACAAATATGCCGATTACCACTACTATAATAATCCCGTACGTTAATCATTGTCAAGCATTGTCGTGTCACCCGCTTTTATATAAACGGACAACCATCATAGTGAGGCGATAATACCAGTTGAAATGCAGAAAATGAAACATTGTTTTGAAATATGTAACTACTTGACGAAGTTTTCAAATATAACTTTATTTTAGAAGAAGACAATTGGTTTATCAGGTACTAATTTTATATTTTTAATATTAAATTAGTAAATGGGAGTAATGGACAAATACATATTATTGCATTTAGACCATCTTTTAAAATCGGTATGATATTAGAACCCACAATCCGATTTGAGACTCATAGTAGCCAATCTGAGGAAGTTGACTCTGAAAAGAATGCCTTATATGAGGCACCTGTTGACTATTACAAAGATAAATGCCAATTAGATAGTATATCTGTCACAGGATTGATGATCGAGGCAAGAGGTATTGTACCAGGATTCTTAGTTAAATTTTGGAATTTCTTAGATTTCGACAGAGTGTATCTTTCTAAAATTGCTATCGTTGCCATTAGAGGATCAATTTCAATTTTAATAAACCATGTTTACAAAATTTCTACTTCATAGAATATACTTCAATAACAATTTAAATTTTTTAATGTATTTTATCAATTTCGAAAATTAATTGTCTGTATCACTTTGTCCTTGTTGCAATCCTCTAATGAGGAAAGTTTTATATAAAAAATAATAAAATAAAAAAAATGTCATGTGTCAATTAAGAATGCCCGAGAAGTAGCACCCTGAAAAGATGTGATTTATTTTTCTACAGTAGAAACAATAAATATATCCACTATTTTTTTTCCCTGTACCAAGAAATATTAAATCATGTTTGTTAAAATGGTGCAGAAACACATGAACATTTTAAACGTATTCTTATCTTTTGTTTTGTTTGTACGTAGAGGCGTGCTGGTTCTTAATTTTTTTTTTTCCCCGGTAAACATTAAATATTGCAGATAAAAATCTTTTGAGGTAGGTATTATTTAATGCTGTAAACCAGTTAATACTATTGATTAATACATGATTTACTCCTGTTTGTGCGTTGTTTTATATTTCGATTCCTCTTGTTATAAGCGTTCGTGACAATAGTAGTCTTTCGTACAGGTCCCGCCGGAGACGTAGGAAGAAGAATGCATGCTCCAGAGTTAGTACCGCGCTGCGCACAAAACTTGGAGCTCTGAACTATGACATGCCTGCTTTAAGATCTCAATAGGAGGGAATAAAAGGGGAATCTTCTCGTTGGAAATTGTGCTGCCTTTGCAGGTTTGAGCAGAATATGTGCAAATTCATCTCAAGAAGTAGGACAGACATAAATAATGAGAATATAACTTTATTTTCATCAAATTACATTTTTACAAATGCAATGTAGCTGTATTATTTTCCACAAGGCTCAGGAGTTGTATCTGCTTGTTCTTCTGCTTGAACTCCTGTTAATTTAAACATTTTAAATTACATTTTTAGTTGTTAACTATTTCTACAGTTAACATAAAACTATATACCGGTAATAATTTAATGTGGAATAAACAATACTTTACATTGAAGTAACAATTTTTTAACCTAATGTATTTAATTAGTTTCTTCAGTTTGGTATTAATCTGTTAGCTATTATTTTGGTTATATCCTTCTCCACTGTATCAATTCTTTGTGTATTTAGAGTGAGTTTTATATTTTCGAAATGTTCTCATAAATCTATTTTGCTGTATATTATCGAAATATTTAAATATTATCTTCAATGTGGTATTAATATATTTATAATATTTTGATTTATCATTCTCTTTTGCATTACTTATTTATCCGTCAGAGTGAGTTTTATATTTTGAAACTTCCTTCTAAATTTGTTTTGTTTTATATTATTTCCTTATGTCTGTATTTAATTTCTTCAATCTAGTAATAAAGTGTTCTAAATTGTTCTATTTTATTTTACCTTGTGGCCATTTCTTAACATTTTATATGCCAACAATTATTTTATGTCCTAAATTTATATATTTTGTTTCCTCCCCTTTTAAACTAAAACTTTATGACTTTATTTCTGTAACTGAACTGCACACGAGAATGAACACTTGCTCAATTCGGGTCAATACTTTGTACAAAACTTATCTGTGAATACAATCTAATTCTTAACCGTTTGTATGCTTGGTATAAAGTTATAAGTCCAGGGATATGTAGGATTAATTTGTTTTCTTCATTCACACGAAATTTGGTAGAACTGTTAAAGTCTGTTTTAAAAATAGGTTTCATTGTTTTCAAGTTGGCCTACATATTTTATCATATATTAAAATTTATTTGTGACGATGTAGAAGAAGATCTTGAATCTGTTTCTAAAACAAATTAAATAATAGATTCTTACTTCTATATGCAACCCTTCATATAGAGTTCATAACAATTATCAGTTATAAGAACGTCGATCACTTAACATAATCTAGATATAGGTACTGATGTAGTAGATTCCGAGCGGTAATATTAGTTTTTGGTACCATTTAATTCTTATTTGTTAATTTAAAGACGTTTCCATGCAATCTGAATCCGATTTGTTAAAATAAATACCAATAGAATAGTCGTTCTTTATTAAATATTCAATAATGAATAAGGTTCTGTATACTAATTGTAACTCCTCACATTACTTTTGTAATCAAGTTGAATTAAGAGTGCAAAATCTGAATAACTAGGCACAAAAATAGGAAACGTTTATCCACACTAATAAATCGCAGGAGAAAAATTTAAATTAGAAAGCAGAAATACTGACTAGGAGACTGTATCAAAATTCGGAAAAAGATATAGCATCTATTTATATTAATAATGACTTTAGTTTAACCCACTCTAGATATCTCATTCTGGAATTTCCAAAGATATAATACGAAGATAATTTATATTTAGACATGCATTTAAAAATATGATACATGTACGAGTATAATGCTAGTTACCTGAAAATGCTAAGACGGCTGTGGAAACCACAACCAAAATAATGACCGATAGCTTCATTGTTATACTTTGCACGATTCTTGATGAATTAAGGAATATATATATATATATATATATATACAAAGAAAAAAGTAAAATTTATTGCACACTGCCTTGGACGTAGTGACACCACCTGATAAAGTAATAATTTGATATTTTAAAATAGTGTTATTAAAATAATCTTTACTTTTTCGTCCTTGGTTAAATTAACATGAAATTGTAACTAATCGGTGATAAAATGTATTTAATTCACAATTAAAACTGTATAAATTCCATAACAATAAGTTGTAATAATTATGTAAACGTATGAGTCAACGTTAAAAAATAATTTAATGTTTATGATCACTTACCAATATGAAAAACAAATCATTCCCACAGAGGAGTAAAGTATTAATGAGAAATTATTGAACAATTTTAATTTTATTTCAAATTTCCGCAAATCATTGAATTCGGAGAAAGAATAAAATAACTTACCTGTTTCAGTCTTAAAAAATCGCCATTATATGGTAGTTATATAAATGGCGATTACTCATGAGAAAATTATTCGATAGTAATTATATGAAGGGTCCAGAAGAAAAATGATGAATGTCACAATAAACTCAAACTGAGATAAAAGAATTTTAAGTTTGGAAACGCTGTAACATTTATCGTCATCATCATCATCAACATCATCATCACCATCATCATCAACAATCACGGATTAAGCCCATGTGGCTTTTTCCGGTCTCATAGATTCTCATTCAAAAAGTTGGATTCATCTCTTTTTTCGGTCTACCAACATTCATGTCTCCTTTTAGTTTGTTATTAAGTATAATTTTTGGTATACGTTCATCTTTCATTCTTTGAACATGTTCTTTACATTTTTTTTCTAGATTCTTGTATTTTATCTGAAAGTTTATAAATATTTAGTTCACTTCTTCTTTTATCTAGAAGTTTGCAGCCAGCTACACTTCTCAGAAATCTAATTTCAGCTGCTTCTATGATCTTCTCGTCTCTTTTAATTAAAACCCAAAACTCGATACAATACAAAAGTAAAGGGACTGCCACTGCTTTATAACATTTTAGTTTTGTTTCCTTTCTTGTATTTTTAAATATTCTCTAAATAGTGCCACATATATAATTCAAATTATTAAGTTTGTTAAAGAGATCTTCATTTTTAAAATAGGGGATTTCACAACCCAGGTATTTTAAATGGTTCAACTTGTTCAACAGGTTTCCCCTCCAGAATTATTTTAGCTCTTACGGTATCTGACCCTTTAAAATCTAAGATTTTCGTTTTATGTTTTGACATTTTGAAATTATAATTCTGTACAATGCTATTTAATTGAAAGAGACCATCTTCTGAGCTAAGATATTAGAACTTGGTCGTCTATTAAAAGTAATGTCTCAAAGATCTTATTTCTTATTTTGAAATGTGAGTCCAAATTTATCTGCAAATTATATATGATATCGTCAATATAAATATTAAAAAGGGAGGATAAAAGCGGACATCCCTGTCTTACACCTCTATTTTTTGTTGCTGTTATATATTTTTTAAACTTTTTACTCCAGTTTCTATTCTTATTTTATTTTCTACATGTAGACTATTTATTGCATTTATTAAGTGCTGAGGTACGCTTTCCTTTTTCATTATATTCCACAATTTATTTCTGTTAACTTTGTCAAATGCCTTTTCAAGATCTATAAATACCATACAATTTGGTAGATTATATTCTCTATGTTTCTTAATTATTTGATTGATAGTGAAAATGCAATCTGAACAGGATATATCTTTTCTGAATCCATTTTGTGCTTCTAAAATAATACTTTCCATAATTGCATTCAAACGGTTTTTCAATATAGATGCATAGATTTTATAACAGGTACCCAAGACATTTACACCTCTATAATATTCACAGTTATGACGATCTCCTTTTTTATAAATGGGATATATTTTGGCCGTATTCCATTCTTGTGGAATATGACCATTCTTCCATCATATATTCAAGAAATCTAAGAGACGTTATTTTAGTTGAATAGAGCCATATTTCATTAGTTCATTAATAATACGATCAATGCCAGATTTGTTTTTTGTTTTTACAATGATTGATAATAGTTATTAATTCTTCAAAAGCAATTGGATCTCATCTTCTTCTTCCTTTCCAGGATTAGGTCAATACGACCTGTTTCGGTCTCAAGTCCATCGTTTCCTTTGGCCGTCCCAAAGATCTTTTTCCATGTGGTTTGTAGGCGTTGATATTTTTGGGTAATCTTGTATTGTCCATTCTGTCTAAATGTTCTTTCCATTGGTATTCGTGCTCGTCTAGTTTATCGAGTATGGAAAATATCTCCAGTTCATTTCTTATTGATTCATTGTGTAAATCTATCCATGCGTGTACATCCCTTTACGGATCTTAAAAATTTCATTTCAGTGGCTTGAATGTGTGAGATATGTTTTTTGTAAGTACCCAAGATCCAGATCTATATAAAAGAACAGGAACAGCCATAATTTTATAAAACCTGAGCTGAGATTTTACTGAATATGGAGGATGAATTTCTGGCGAGTTTCTGGCGCCATAAAACCAGATGCTCGGGGCAGACAGAGCTCTGTAGCCTTGTAAGGCAGTCTGTCTAGGAGAAAGACAACTCCGAAATTAAACTCTGGTCCTCCAGGTTGGAGGTTTTGCGGTTGGGCTGGTAACCCACCTAAGTAAAAAAAACTATCACTCAGAAATCTTAAGTGCGAATACGAAACCCGGACAGATTCAATGGATACAACTTACGCAATGAAAAGGCTTAGACGATTTGGAATAACGGATATGACCAATTGGATCTCTATTAACATTTATAATATTTTGAAACAAATATATTATGGAAGGCATTATATTGTGTTATAAACGATAACTCATCCAACAATGTAAACCTCAAGTGCACTTATTTTATGTTATTGTCTCTTAGTACACAACTTTCAAGGAAAGAAAGATGAATGTCCATTTTTTGGCCAGGAAGGGGAAAAATATGATTGTCCATATTTCCACAAATAATACAGAAAATTATTATTTATGTCTGAACAAAGACCATTAACAAACGCTTTACAAATTACAAACTATATAAACAATACATGGTACTAAAATAGGTTGTTGCTATTACTGTGATAGATTCACTTTTTTTAAATTTTTGTATGTCTTTACAGTTTTGATAATTCTAGTAATGGTCCATTATAATAGGAAAAGTATAATATTTGATACCTCTTAATGTAACAATATACCAGTTTATGTAAAAATATAAAGTACTATATCTCTTCTTTCATGAAACTCTCTATGTGCAAAAATTATAGAGGAGGAAACCAATTAACGTTTCCTTTTTTTACAGAAAATGCAAAAAAAAAAAAACTATTGTTTTCACAATTTTCAAAGCACTACTATTAAAGTTAAAGTAAAAATGAGTCACTTTACAAGTTATAGTAATCAATGAACACAATGAAATACCTTAATTGACCGGTATTTTACATTGAAACTAAACTAAATATATCAGCACGTTGGTAGAAGATACATGTAAATAGTATATCGATTCAGAAAAACGAATATCTTTAAATGTATACCTTCTGCGAGAAGAAAGTATCAAAATGCTATATCAAAGCAACCTTAATGAATATTTAGTGAAAAACGAAACGTGCACAGATACAGAGGAAGAGTGGTTAAATATCAAATACATTGTTAAAAAAGCAGCAACAGAAGCAACAGATATTAGGAATTAACATTACAGGCAGAGTGGAATAAAGATCTGGACAGAGGAATTGAAGGAAGTAGTGGAAATAAAAATAAAGCATACACAAATATGTTATAAAACCCTAGTGAAGAAAACATAATGGACTATAAGAAAAATATGCGCTTTTGCAAAGGCAAAGATTCGACAAGCATATAGAGATAGCTGGGACATATATATTTCCCAGTTGGAAGATGATGCAAATGAACGACAAGAGTATACATATAAAATCTTAAAACATCATAACAAGAGTGAGAAAGATACTGCCCAGTTGATTATGATAAATGAAAGAACCTGGCTTAGATATTACAAAGAATTGTGGTACGATGAAACTATCCACGAAGATAATACACATACATACTTTGTAGAAGGAATAGACCTACTGACACTGGAGGAATTAAAAATATCACTGAGATTGAGTAAAAATAGGAAAGCCACTGGAATTGACGAAATTAACATGGAATTGTTTAAATATGGTGGACTGTTAATAGAACTTCGACTGCTTAATTTATACAATATGCTAACAAAATTTCAGATGAATGGAAGACTACAATTGTCAAAACACTTTTTAAAAAGGGTGACAGAAGAGATTGTTCTAAATGTAGAGGTATAATCATATTGACAGCTGGGTACAAACTGTATACCAGAATAATTTCCGAGAGAATAAAACCTATTACAGACGTCATGGTAGCTGAGAATCAGAATGGAGTTAGGAAAGGTAGGTCATGTACAGAGAGTGTTTTCACTCTAAAGCAGATAATAGAGAAGAGAAGAGAGATGAACTTAGAATAACACATCACCTTCATAGATTATGAAAAGGCCTTTGATAGCGTCAATAGACCAAAATTATGGAAAATTATTTCCAAATAATGTAATCCCACAACTTATAATACATGTTATTAAAGGCTTATATGATAATACTCACATCTGCATTTATACCAGACTTAAAAGCGGGAACAATTATGAGACAACGAACCAAGGTGTTCGGCAAAGCTGTAGTTTATCAACCACATTATTTAACATTTAATTAGACGATATGCTGAGTGAGTGGAACCAACAAGTACAAATCAAACAATTATCCAGAGGAATAAATGTTAACAGAAACAAATACATCAATACACTGCTGTTCGCGGATGACCAACTACTCATTGCAGTATCTGAATACGAATTACAATATAGCATACATACACTAAGCAAAGTGGCAGAAGCACATAATTGCAAGATTTCAACATCTAATACTGAGATAATGGCTTTCAGAGGAATGGATCCTGTAAGATCAAAAATTGTAGTAGATGTTTTATTTAATCAAGTATCACACTTTAATTATATGTGAAACAATATATCTTATGATTACGACAAAGATCTTTAAGCAAAACTTTCCAGAAACCTACTTATGTGTGGCACAATTAGGTGAACACTTCGAAATAAAACAAGAAAGGAAACAGTTGAAATTTTAAAAGATTATAGCAGCCCCTACTCTATTATACGGAAGTGAGAACTGGGTCCTGAGACAGAAAGACATTAAGAATATCAAATCAACATAAATTAAATTTTTACGAGCAGTTAAGGGATGTACAAGACGAGATCATATAAGGAAAGAAACTATAAGAGAAGAGTTAGGAGTAATGACAAATAGACATCAAATCTGTAATTACAAGAAACGATGGTCTGAACATCTCAACGAATGGATAACAATATACTTCTGAAGCAGACTTGGATGTAGAAACCACGAGGGAGAAGAGATCCTGGCAGACCAAGAAAGCGATGGATTATTGAACCGGAATAGGCCATGGAGCCTATACCGTGAAGACGATGATGATGATTTTACATAGAAGGTTGTCATAAAATTTATGTGCAGATTTTTCACAGAAGTTTTCTAAATACTATAGGTTCTTGATTTTTCATAAGAAGTGGGTAGTGGTTCATCATAGCTTCTTGGTGGATGCAGGAATTCTGCTTCCTGTACATCTGGTCGAATATTTTATTGTGCTTTGGAAGTGTTGTAACAATTGAAGACCATGCGCCATTGTACGTACTTCGATGTAAGGCTAGTTGGGGCTGAGTGTGATCAATCCTAAGCTCACGTATGGTCTTGTAAGGAAATGGACATTTTGGTTTAAAGAAGTCATCGAAATGTTTTCCCCAGCTTCTGAACAAACTTTGGTCACATTCTTCCACAATAAAAGAGTTTGGTTTCTGTCTTGCAGCTCTGATATAGTCTTTCTAATGTGTAGGAACTTCAGCTCTATTTCTTTGATTAATAAGAGCTATGTTCTGATCGCATCCCATGTAGGAATGACCTCTGATCAGATATACTACAGTAATGGTTATCTAACTCTTTGGAACATGGACAAAATAGTATAAAAACCTTATAGCTGTATAGGTCTTATTCTGTCCACAACAAGAATCACAAAAGAATGTCAAATGTTCAACTTCATCCCCAAGAACATGAAAAATAAAATGATATAAAATTGACACAACACCATCTGCACCCTTCTTCCCTACAGACTCATCGTAAGTGTAAAATACTGACTTACTATTCGAAAGAACATGAATATTAAACGAGTAAAATGATAACTGACGTTTATACTAACATTGGACAATTTTAAATTCTTTTAAAAGTCAAAACAGACAGCTTCACGTGAAGTGATCTTCTGAGTTGACAGCCGAGCTTGGAATTTTCTTGAGAAGAAATATTCTTCTCTTAGTAAGTGGAGTTCTTGGTCTGTGATGAGGCCTTTCAACTCCAAATTTACTTTAAGTATCTCTTCAGGAATTGATGAATTTGACAGTAGTTTCAAAAACTCTCTTTTTAACCTTGAACTCATCACACTTACTGCATATATCGGTGGGCGGTTAACCGAAGGAGATGTTGTATTTGTGTTGAAGATGTGACGGTGAATTTCAAAAGTTACAGGACTTACAGGGTTCATTTCCAAATGCATGGTACGAAACTTGTTATATTCAATTCTTCTGGTAAA